>PVKU01001986.1:0-255710 GCA_004027475.1 Anoura caudifer
GGGAAACAGCTCAGTAAGGCTTGGCTGAACCGCAGCTCCTGACCTCGTAAGCGCTCCCTGGGAGGAGGCTGGGTGGGGAGTGAGTGAGGAGCAGTGCTTTCGCGCCTGGTTCGCTCTCACACAGGGTTTCTAGGCGCTGCCTGGTTGGTTTTTCTCAGACAACAATAACAATTCGCATGCACTGAACACCTGGCTGGGACCAGGTGGTATTCTTCACACTCCATGTGTATCAACTCATGTAGTCTTTACAAACATACAAACTGAGGCACAGAGAGGCTGAGCAACTTGCCTAATGGCACACAGGTAGAAAGTGGTAGAAGCAGAATTTGAATTCAAGCAGTCTGAGTTCCAGAGCTTAGGCCCCGAGACATACTTTTGCCCAAGGACAATGGGAATTGGGAAAATCTGGCCAACTTCTGCTGGTGTCAGTGGTAATAATAATACTAACATCAAACAATACCTCTGTTGCGATACCTGCCCATCGCATTACCCCACTCTGGGAATAACACCTCTTTTCCTCTGGGGAACTGAGCCCCCCAGTTTTCCAAATATGTAGTTCTAGAAAAGGCGGCAAAACATAGTGCCCTGTTGCGATGGGTGAACCCATGACCCAAGTGTGACCAATGAGAACCTCCTCTGGTGCTAATGGATGAGGGGAGCTCCTCTTGGCAGGTGAAGCTGGCGGATGCTCCAGGCTAATGGGAGAAGCCAGACCCACGGAGAGAGGAACTGGCTGGCAGCGAGCTACAGGGGTGAGAGAGGAAGGCACCTTCTCTCCCTGTCCTGGGTCCTAATATGCGGAGCCAATAAATTCCTCTTCAGCCTTATCTGGTTCACATCTGGCTTCTCATTCTTGTGGCTGGAATAGCAACTTAAGAGTTTACAAAACCCTGTCCTTGGAAATTGACTTTTACACTAGCCTGAGGAGGCAGGCAGGGTCACTATCGCACTGTTATTTCTCAGAAGGGAAACTGAGGCTTGGAGCAGCTAAATGACTTGCCAAGCAGCAAATCAGTGGCTGGGGAGGCAGCCAGTGGCCCCCCCCCCCTTGGGTCAGAGTTGTCTATTTTCCCCCTGTGGCCCCATGGGGGGGTCTCACTGCACACCTCCCTCAGTGCTTGTCTCTCACTACTTCAGAGCCTGGGGCTCAGGAATCCACCCACCCAGCACCTGGCCCACTCCGGGGTGCCTTGCTGCCTTGCAGGGAAGCTCCTCCTCTTGCCAAACCAGATTTAGGGTTCTCTTCCTGGTCTGGGCCCCAGCACTAGGAGGCAACTGGGGGTAGGTGTCTCTGGCCTGGGGGCTGGAAAACTGGAGGCACCTCTGGGTTGGGAGCTTGGTAATCCAGTTTAGAATTGCCAAACGCCAGCTACTGTTCTGAATCCAGGTTTAGACTCTTTTTAAGGGTGGCAACAAGAGCAGAGGTGGGGGAGGAAACTTCCTGTTTACTGCTGGTGTCAGGGAGGCGTCCTTTTGTGGTTATTTTGGTCTCACTCATGCCCGGGCTCATCCAGGGTTAGAAGGCAGGCTGTGTCCCCTTCTGCCCAGGTTTGCTCCTCTGCACGGCCTGGCCAGGAAGCCCTGTGTGTGATGACAGCAGCCTGCCGGGCGCCTTCTCACACGCCCATGACTTTGGTGGCACCCCGTCTCACAAAGAAAGAAGCTAGGGTTGCTGAATTTAGTAAAAACTAAAATAAGAGAGAGGATGCCTAGTGAAATTTGAACTTCAGATAAACCACAAATCCTTTTTCGTGTATCTAAGCGCTCTGTTTTACCCATGAACCCTTGAAGAAGCTCAAGCCCAGGGAGGTGGAGGGGCCCGAGTGGCTGCTGCGGGGGGCAGGTTGGCCTGAGAGCCAGGAGCACCGATGCGGCAGGGCCGGGCCGGAGAAGACGGTGTCTCAGCTCCCGGGAAGAGCAAATCCTCCCTCCCTCCGCCTTTCTGTTCCACGTAGACCCTCAGCAGACTGAATGATGCCGCGTTGGTGAGGGGTCTTCGCTCAGCCCACAGATCTCTTCTGGAAACACCCTCAAAGGCACACCCAGAAATGACACTTACTGGCTATCTGGGCATCCGTTAGCCCAGCTGAGCTGACACATAAAATGCGCCTTCGCAGCCCCCACCACCATGTTCTACACCCCTCTACTGCACTCACCCTGTTTCTAAAAGAATTCACTGTCTAGCCAGAGGCACCCAGTATTCTCTTGTTGGTTTTATCTCACACTGTGGAGCATTTTTGAACAAGTCTGTTCACCTCTCTGTGCCTCAGTTTCCTCATCTGTAAGACAAGGAGGTTAAGCCTTGCTCCACAAAGAAGTTGTGGACACAAAGGACAGACACTGTCCACAAAGGACAGGAAAAGAAAGTGTTTAGCATACGTCACTAATATACTCTCTTTCACCTTAAATTCTAAAAAGAAAAAACAAAAGAAGAAAAATAAAGTGTTTAGCAAATGTCCAAGGACTTGAGCACCTGGCAGGAGTTTGTTAAATTACATGTTGACTCCCTTCCGGTGGCCACCAGAGGACTGCGGAAGGCTGTCCGGGCTGTGCTGGCCCATCTACTGGCCCACAGGATAGTGCCCGGCTGCAGCCACAGCACCTCTGTCCCTCGGGCTATGTGATCTGCTTGACTCTACAGTGGTGGCAGGGTCAGTGTCCGTGGTGGGGATGAGATGCCACACAGAGTTTGTGGCCAGTCCTGGTGGAAGAAATGCAAGGCAGACTCCTGGGGTCCTGGAGTGAGGTCATGCCTTCTGGGGTAGAGAACTGAATGTCTTCTGAAAAACAGCCTCTGGCAACCGTCTGGGCCTTAGGACAGACAGAGCCTCTGAGCACGGAGCTTGACCATGCAGCAGGAGCTACCCACCAGGACCTGGGTGCTGTCAGAACGACCAGCAACCACCCAGAGTGAGATGGGAGTGGTGCATCGCAGAGACCAGAGGGCACAGCCAGCAGGAGGCCCGGAGGCCCCATGGCACCCACCACAGCTGTACCTGTGCCCCTCCCCCCACTCATGGCCGCAGGGAGGATCTGCAATGACCTGCTGACGGAAGAGGAAAAAGCCTAGCTGCCTTTATGGCTAGGTTTCCTTGGTTACAGGGGAACCTCTAAACAACAACCTCTCCACAACAACCCAGCTTACAGCGTGATGAAAGGTCCTTTTCATTCCTTCACTTCCTCATTTATACATGAATTTCACCATTCATTCCATCCTTTCTCTCCTGAAGCACCTGGGCTGCAGACCTATGCTTCTCCTGACAGGACCTGACACTTGTCTTCCCTCAAGTGTATCTTCCTTCATATGGCATCCTTTCCAACAGCATTTAAAAATGCTTCATTCTTTTCTCTTAGAAGAAAACAAAAGGCAAACTTTCTCAGACACAAGAAAAGGAAAAATCTGAATCGCTTCCCTCTGTGTCCATTGCCCATCTCTCTTCTTCTCTTTACAGCCAAACTCCTTAGAAGAATTGGTACCGGCTGCCTCAGTTTCTCACCTGCCAGTATCCTCCACCATCTCTTCCAGGCAGGCCTCCATCCCCACAGCTGTCTCCGAGTGGCCCTCACCTCCCGCATGTCTGTCCTGCCCCCAGTCTGACACAGGCCACCCGACACGTTGTCTGTGATAGGCTCCTACCACACCTCCAAGGAACAACGTTTGTTCCTTGGGCCCACCCCTACACAGCAACCAGCGTAATCTTTGCAGAGCATAAATCTTAGTGTTTCACGTGCTGTATTGGTCAGCTAGGCCTTCCATAACAAAATGCGACAGACTGGGTGGCCCGAGCAACAGAAACTCATTTTCTCACAGCCCTGGAGGCTGGAGGTTCAAGGTCAAGTTGTTGGCACATCGGTTTCCGGTGAGAACTCTCTCCTTGGCTTGTAGCTGGTGGCCTCTGGCTGTGTTGTCACATGGCTTTTCCCCTTCGTCAGCGCTGTCCCGGCATCTCTGCCTCATCTTATGAGGGCGCCAGTGCAGGACAGACCCCAGCCCTTCACGTGGTCCACCCGGTCTGCCTCCAGCCTGTGCTCCAGCTGCACTTGGTCAACTCCCCCTTCCTTCTGTTTTCTGATTTCTCAGTTCCTCAGACAGCAGGCTTCTTCCCTTTCTAGGAACTTGGTACCTGCTGTTTCTTTTGCTCGAAATATCTCGAAACCACCTCCCCCACTGTGGTAGCCTGTGTAATGCCTATTTCTCCTTCAAAAGTTAGCCCACAAGTCTTCTTCAAGGAAGTTTTCCTCAATGCTGACACCTAGTCAGGACCCTTGCTTACACATGCTCTTCTTCTCCTGTGGCACTTACACCGTTATAATTAGACCTTTAACTGTATAATTAATTGTTTCGTGCCTCCTTCCTTTCCAGAGACTGAAAGCTCCAAGACTGGAGGAACCACACCTCTTTCGCTCGCTGCTGTATCTTCAGTGGCTAGCACAATGCACTATTCACACAGGGGTTTAAAAACACAGTCATTTAAAGAGCTAATTCACAAAGGCCAAAGGTAGATTCCTCACTGGACTTTCAGGTGAAGAGAAGAACCAGCAATCATCAATAATTTAAAAACTCTATCCCTCCACGAGCCTCTTACTTGCCAGGAGAATGATATCATCTTGACCTATTTTGGAAATTGCACAGAAGACTCTAGTTAAAATCTCAGTGATGAGTGTTAAATTTATTTATTTATTTTGTATGTAACTTATCACTTTATTTTTTTTTCTTGTTTTTTTTTTGGGGGGGGGTGTATTTTTTTCCATTACCATTTAGTTTCCTTATACTCCCCTCCCCGCAGTGTTAAATTTCCATCTCTGACCGAAGTGCTCCATTGTGGAGGTCGTTTTCAAAGATGGATGAAGCAATCCGTCCCATGCTTCTTTGCAATGTCCCATGACTTTGCTGCTCCTTCCGAGAATAGGGAGTGTGAACTTGTCCTGCCCTTAAATCTGGGCTGGTTTTGTGACTTGCTTTGGTCAATGGAACTGGGCAGAAAGTGATGCTATGTGAGTTCCAGGCCTTGTCTGCAAGAGTTTTTTATAGCATCTGCTTCCTCTCTCTTAGAAAGCTTCCCCAGCACCACCATAGAAGGAAGGTGCCTTAGCCTCTTGGAGGGCGACAGACCAAGTGGAGGGGACTCAAGGTGACCCGGCTGACAGCCAGCACCAAGTTCTAGACACGTGAGTAGGGCCCTCTTGCGCCTTTCCACCCAGCCAGTCCTCCAGCTGAAACTAACTGGGTAAGGAAGCCCAGGAGAGCCCAACAAAAGAACCCACAGAATTGGGCGAACAATAAATCTTTGCTGGCCCGGTGGGTTATGACCCAGGAACCGCTCAGTGGGGCATCATTCCTCCTGATTTCCACACAATAATACCATTTCCCTAAACAGCCATGCCCACTGTCCTGATTCTCTCACTGTCACCCTCAGTATGAATCACCGGAACACCCCAGAATGCTGCTATTTCCATAAATCCAAAAGAGAAAACAGACCAGAGAAGCAATTCACGGCAGGGTCTGCACGTGTGACGTCAGCTGAGTCTGGGTGGAAGGGTGTTGTCGGGCGCTGCATTATTGGAAAGGCGGCCGCGTTCACTCACCTAGGACACGGGACTCCCAAGGGGAAGGATAGGGGCACGTCTCATATGCCTTCAGCTGCGGTTTCTAGACCTGAAATGCAACCCAGCATTTCTGTCCCATTTCAAGTTTCCTCCTGTGACACAGGCAGGTCTCCCAGAAGGTCTCCTGTGTGTGCACACTGGTCCAGCCAGTCACATCATTGATCAGTGCAGCATTGTTTATACCTGAAAAAAACATGGAAATAACCCAAGTGTCCCATGGTAGGAGAGTGGATAAGTATTCGCAAAATGGAACGCTACACAGGTAAAACAAGGGAACAAGAGCTGCATCGGCGCAGCTAAAAATCAGAAAACATCGAGTAAAAACAGCAAGCTGCAGAGGTTACGTAAAGTATATGATTAGTGTAAAAATTTGAGGCATGCCAATCACCACCATATACTTTTTACAACACACTTATATATAGTATTTGTATAAATATGCACATGGGGATGATAAACAGCATATTGAAGGGAGGGGGGTGAGGACAAGGATTGGGGAGGGGTACACAGGAGTTTTATCTCTACTGAAATGATTTGAAATAAATGTGGGAAATTCGAAGACTGGCAAAGCTGGCTGGCAGATACTATTCTGTATATTTTTCTTGGGCTTCAATCATTATATGATTAAAAATATAGAGGTCCAGTTTCTTCAACCCTGCCTTGCTGCTAACCCTTCTGCATTTGGGGTAGAGTCACACAACACAAAGTAGTCCATGGCATGCTTAGTTTCATTTCATGACAATAGAGCTTTTAAGTCAGAGAGTTTTAGAGGGAAAGGAATGAAGTTGCCTCTAGGGGGTGCTGTTTTCCCAGTGTGGGCTCAAGAAATGATTGCGGATGGAGCAAATGATTTTGCGAGGACTCTGACCCAACTGCACTTTGCCAGGGCTCTGGGCAGGCCTCAGGGGTGATCTCACCATTGCCCTACTCACATGGCTGATTGTGTTTCCTTAAAGCATGGCAGCCAGGTTCCAGGAAGACACATTCCAAGAGGGCGAGCTGTATTGTGCAAGTACTTTGCAAGCGGCAGCTTGCATCATCCTTACCAGTGACTCTTGGCTTAAGCTAGTCACAGAGCCAGACTCGGACTCATCATGGGAGGGGTCCACACAGGAGATGAATGTGTGGAGGGAGGCATGCGGTTTGATGAGGGTCACCAAAGTAGCCATGTGCCACTCAGTTCAAACCTTCTCCGACCTCCTGAGGCCCCTCCCCTCTCCCTATCCATAATTGCATTTACCACACTTGACTGAAACAGTCAGTTGAATTGTTATGACTGTTACACTGTACTGCCATTTATATGTATGAACGGGAGCTCCTCTGAGGACAGGGACTCCTTGAACTGCTCCCTGTAACCTACTGCTGGCACAAGGCATGTTTGCCTAATGACTGACTGAATGACAAGAGTGGTTGTCATCACGTCCTTCGTATCTGCCAAGTTCAAGCCCTGTCCCTACCTCATGTAGATGTAGGCAGTTTAATAGCTGTTTGAGGCCAAGCATGCTAAGTGCCTGAGTTCCTTAAAGCATGGCAGCTAGGCTCTGCTGAAGTCCGGCTGCCCAGGAGCCACCTAACACGTTAGTGGAATGAATGAATGAATGAACTTTCTAGGCAGAGCGCCGAGGTTTCCAAGGTATACACGCAGCAACTTCTTATGGTGACCGAGCTGTGCAGAAGTTGTACAGCTCCACATTCTCTACAGCTCCAGAGTCCTTCGGAAGAGATTTTTCGTGTTCTCCCTTCTGATTGAGGGGCCTCGAGAAGATGAGTTTCTTTAGCTGAGCCGTGTTCCACTGACCTGTGCAGCAGGAGCAGAAGCGGGGGCCTGGGATGGTGGGGTGAAGTGTATCCGCCACAGCCTCCCCACGATAGTTTCCTGCTCCCCAGATTCCCTGGTTCTGAGAGGTGGCTCCTAATATAGACTCCTTCTTGTCCTATAAATAGCCACAGACACATCTTTGGTGGTAACACACTGGAGTGTGGAAACCCATTGCAAATTCAACTCCTCCCCTATTGCAAAATTCTGACATCATAAGACAACAGAAGAGGTGATTCAACTTCAAATAAATACTTTGGTTAGATCATTTGCTTTGCTTTCAAGACTGAAAAAGGGAAGAGAAAAAGACTTGGTGAGATTGCCCTCTGGGCTGACCTAAGGAGGTAGCATCCTTCACTCTGGTGAACGGTGAACGCTGACCCCCTCTCAGCTGTGAGAATAACTTATTCTTACTTAAGATCGCAATTCCCTAGGTTCCATCCTTTGGAATACTTCGTCTTTTGGACCTCAGTGCAACCAACTCAAGTAAAAGAAGATCTTGAATAATAAAATTAAATAAAAGGGATATTTGCTCTATAACAGTTTTCTACTTTATAAAAAAAATTAACTAGTTTCCTGCAGGTGAGCCCCCTTGGTTTGTTGAAAATGAAATCTACCTAGTCAGGGACCCCAAACCAGTTCTGCTGGTCACATGCAGCCTGCTCTGCCCGTGTCTTCTCTGGACAACACCGCACTTCGTTCGAAGTTCCGAACTTCTCCGGCTGAGCTGGGCATGTTCTCTGCTTCCCCGCAGCTCCCACTGCTGCCTAATGCCTTCGAGTTACGTTACCTGTGAGGCCCCCATGGGCATTTCAGTTTCTAACTGCTGAGTTCTCCTGCTCGTCTTACAGGTGGGGAAACTGAGACCTAGGAAGGAGGGTTTGCCCAAGGCTGCACAGCTAGGAACTGGACAACCTAGAACGTAGGTCCCCAGCCTCCTGGCACGAGGCTCTCTCTCTTCTGCTTACTGCAGCGAGACACTACTTACCTGTAGTTTTGGCTAAATTGACACACGTACGCACAATTTCTGCATTTGCCACAGAAGCAGCAAGCAGTTGCTGGGGTGAATGTTGTAACAACTTCACTGATGTAATGGCAAGTTATTTCGTCCTTCTTCCTCCTCCCTCTTGGCCACCCCCTCCCGAGGCCAGACAACCTCACCGCACTGCTGTCATCGGGCAAAGCCCACACGGAAGGAGGAACGTGTTTCTGCTTCTGCTGGTTGCTACTTCTCCTTTCCCCTCCAATGGCTCCTGATAGAAATCCACACAGTAGATGTTCCAGGTGGTGCCAATGGGCATCTCTTTCTTCTGGAGAGATCCTACTTGTTACCCAAGGCCTTGCTCAAGTGGGACCTCCAGTGTGAAGCCAGCTCCACACCCTTCATTTGCATCTTAGTGATAACATGTCCCACAGGGCTTGTGCATGTCCTTATATGCTGGTCCTAAGCCTTACTTATCTTGTTTTATTTTGCTGTTTTTAAATTTTAGGAATGTTTTCACTTTTACCGTTGACTTTCGACATTATATTAGTTTCCGGTGGACAGCGCAGTAGTTAGACGGTTATGTAGCTAATGAACCGATCCCTCAAAATGACCCTACCTTTTCTTTTGTGCCTTTACCTCCCCTTCCTCACTCTGAAAATCCCTGTTTACTGAGTTGAACTGAGAAGACTGGGGTTGATGGGAGAGTTCCAGAAAAGAATCGACAACCCCCCTTTTCTATCAAAATTGGACGAGTTTCAGATTTTGATTCTCTTTTTTTGGAGAGGAAAGTAAATCATCGTGCAGCAAGGCCTGGCCAGCCTCTGCTGTTTAAGAAAGTCTATTTGTTGACTTTGTCATTGTCTAACCACTATGCTGTACACCTGAAACTAACGGAAAATAATATTGAATGACAACTGTAACTGAAAAATAAAATTAGAAAAGAAAGCACCGCCTCCTGTTGGGATGAGAGGTGGGCAGGCCGGGGAGGGGGGTGAGCACTGGGGAGCAGATGAAAAGCGCTGGAGGTGCTTGGTCTGGAAAGCAGGGATGGGAAAGGGATGAGGAGGCTCCAGATTGCCCCAACCACAGTGTGCCTCTGGGTGTCTGCACCCCTCTGAAACCCAGCACTGAGTTGAGGACAAGAAAGGAAATCCTACCAGTAGGAAGATGAGGGTTCTGTAATGGAACAGAAAACGGAGCTTTGGCTGCCTGTCGCCACAGAAGTCACACTCGTGAGGCCGAGGCTGGTGCAAGACGAAAGCGGTTCTATTCAGGTGCTGTGGGATCTGGGAGAATGGCGACTCCCGCCTCAAAGGCCCTCTCCTCTTTCTGCTGTGGGGAAAGTCCGAATATCTCAGCAAGGCCAAGACAAAAGCCAGCTTCTCAAGCTCCTGCTCCATTAAAGTACAGTCCTTTGGAGCCCTCAGGTGTCTGCTAAGCGTTCGTAGTCCCCATCCAGGTAGCTTTGCTTGCTCCTGGCTGCTGCCCAGTTCAGGCTCCCTCCTGGAGCCTGCATATGGAGCCCGCGTGGCCATGGACTGTGGGACTGCTAGGGCTGCGTGGTCACGTGCTCCTGGAAGAGAGCACTTGAACCCACCAGTGAGTGCATCACCAGGTGGGTAAGAGAGAGTGAAAGGCTCCCTCCTGGAGGTCATGGGCCACGTGCCCTTAACAACGTGGTTGCTAAGGCCATGTGGCCCAAAAAGAGAACAGGTGAGTGCACCCTGTGAGTGTGGGTCACGCCCAGCCAGCTTCTTTGTTCCCCTGGGATTATGTTAGCATGGGCAGGAAATGGACCAGGTGTTTTCTCAAAATGACCAATCAACTTCCCAAACTTTCATGCACTTCAGGTGGGTCTATCTCCCAATGAATCCTTTCTTTTTTCAGGCTAGACTGACAGCCCTCTCTGGTCCAGAACCTCTACTAGCACCATTTTAACTTCTAAGGCACATGTGCCTGCCTTCCTCTGGTCCCACCCCCAATTTGGTACCGGAGGGGCAGAGAAGGGATTTTTGTTCTATCCAATTATCTTGCTAGCTTTTCACATGTTCAGTGTAAGAACCTCCCCCTGTCGTCAATTGACCGATGGGGGACACTCCCCGGTGCCCAGACTGACTGGCTGGTTTATGGTCACAGTTCCAGGGGGCCTTACATGAAGATGACTCCCCAGAGGATGCTGAGTGAGGGAGCAGCTAGTGAGCCACGTGAACTTGCAGACATTTTAGAGCAGAGCTACCCCATAGAAATAAAACGTGAACTACATGTGCAACTTAAAATGTTCTAGTTGTCACATCAAAAACCATATTAACATCAAATTAAGTTGAATTACCTACCCAAATACATCCAGCCTATTAAATCTCAGATATTTAAATACATATCCACTACACCTAAAATAATACCAGGTCAACCTGTAATTAATAAATTATTCGTGAACTTTTTAACATGTTTTTCCATTTACATTTTCACATTCTTGCATTTATTTTATAGTTACTGCACATCTCAGTTTGGACACTAAATTTTCATAGAAAATACTCAATCTGTATTCATTCATTTATTTATTTACTTACTTTTTTGGGCCTGCTTTGAACACTCTAATTTTTTCAAAGTAAACGCTTTGGACCCATCAATCTGTGTTTAGATTTCATAAACTTTCCAGTATCAAAGAGCAGATTCATACACCCAAGTTGTTTCAAACATGCATAAAAGTTGCCCCATAACCGAATCAAGTATTATTTCTTACGTATGTTTTAGCGATCCATGTCAGTATTCATTTATTATTTTTTCCAGGCTGTATTGAGATGCAATTGATATGTGACAGTGTATGAGTTTAGGGTGTACACTGTGTTGATTTGATACACCTGTATATTGCAAAATGATTATCACCATAGCTAACATCTTCATCACATCACATAAGTTTCTTTTTTTGTGATGAAAACATTTAAGATGTACTTTCTTAGCAACTTTCAAGTATTTAATACAGTATTATTAACTGCGATCCCCACGCTATACATTAGATCCTCAGAACTTATTCATCTTATACCGGGAAGTTCATACTCTTTGACTGTCATCATGTGGCAGACCCTTCTGCGTGGCGTGGGCCCAGCTCCCACTCGGAGATGCATGGGACCCACACCCACAGATAGATTCTTTCATGGGTAATCAGATTTGCAATATACTTAGGCTGTTTTGAAACTTCCTCTTTGCCTAAAAACCCCCTCACCCTGCAAGTACTTTGCAGAGGCCCAGTGTAACTGGCGGCCTATTCACTTGCTAATGTCCTTCTTCTGTGATATAATGAGGGGCATTGGCTCCTTTGTTGTAACTGGGATAGTGAGGAAGAACCATTTTGGAATGTGGAGTTATGGTTAGAATAAAGGTGTGTCATGGCGGCGGAGGCCCGCGGCTTTGGCTCCTCTTGAGAGAAAAGCCACGATGTCATCCTTATTCCTCCACCAGACTCGGTAGTCTGTGTGTATGTTTTAATTCATCCACAATGATGCGGACACTGCTGGCCAGCGTCCACATCATTATCGCCCCATTTCCCTCACCCTGCACATCAGTTCTTAAGTCCAATTTTAAATTAATTAAAATTAGATCACATAAAAAACTCAGTTCTTCAGTGGCACCAGCAGCATTTCAAGTGCTCAACAGCCCCCTGTGGCTGGTTCCTGGAGGGGACAGTGCAGTTTGAGAGCCAGCAGGAGCTGCCTGGGTGCCCACTGCTTCCTCCCCAGGCAGACGGAGGGGCTGATCAGGGTTCAGTGCGCACGTTCCGAAGTTTCACAGTCTGGCTACGGTGCTTCTCCTGGGCACCCAGGCATCTCCTAGGCCGCGGTTACCCTGCGTCACCATCTCAGGGCAGGTGAGGGATGTTTTACTCGCTGTTGCTCACAGCTGGAGACCCTGGAAAGCAGCTTGATCGCTTGATTATGTAACTCCTGGCTGAATGGGCCCCAAATGAACCAGGCGGGACCATGTCGGTTTTCCCATGAGAAATAACATGGCTGGTTCCAGAAGAGCCTGTCCCTTTTTAAAATTTGCATTGAGGTGGGAGTTGAAAAATTTTCTAGAGTCTTTAAGTTACTCCTTCCTTAAATTAAAATAAATAAAAAAACAATTGGCTGGAAGGAATGGCTCTCAGTAAATGCTTATTTGTAAGCAAATTATTATTACTTCTTATTATACCAGAATACCCAGTAATGGCGTTCTTAAAACTGAAAAAAAAAAAAAAAAAAAAAAAGCAGATTTTCGTGGTTAAAGTTGTTTTCCATTTCTGTATATTATAATTAAAGAACAATAAAGTCCATTTTTATTTAAACTAGCTATAGCCTTTATTTCTTCAATTCTCTTGTATAAGTTACTATTTAACTAGGAATTTATTTTTTTTTAAAGTGCTTGTGAAGTTAAATGTGTATAAGTATATATGTGAAGACTTTCTAAAGAATCTTAGAAAACATCCTTTAGGGTTTACATTCTATGAAATACCTCAAAATAAAAATAGTAATTAAAATGCATGCTTTTTGGTTAGATAAGGTTTTTAAATAATCATATGTATGTACTCTTAAATTTTAAGGAAAAAAAAAACATGTAACGATTGCCACAAGGTGGCGCTAAAATCTGATGAACATTCCGGTCTCCGGTTTTTCTCTGGGAGGAGTTGAGGGGAGATTTACGGATCTGTAGGAGACTGGGCAAAATAAAGACCAAATACATTGCGATGAAGATTGGAGACAGATTAACATCCTTCTTTTGTCTGAAGGATAACCTCCTTCTCTCACTGGTGTGGGTATCTGTCATACAATGAATCTGTGCTGATAATTATTAAAATGATTTGTTCTCACAGATGATCAATTTTATCCTTGCTTTTCAGTGGGACTGTACCAGGGAGGGAGGGGACTGGCACATCACCTAGTTTGGAAAAGTTTGGCCTGTGAGTGGAGCAATCTTTGAAGTAGCCAGTCTCCTCAGAGCCTGCGTCGGACAAAAGCATCCTGGACAAAAAAAAAAAAAAGAGGGAGAGAGAGAGAGAATATTATGAAAAGAAGTTGCTGCAGAACACAGATTTTTCCGTTTGTTTATTTTGGCATATTTACTGAATATTTTTAGAAATTATTTTGATATGGAAACTCAAGCTTGGAACACCTCATGTAATATGTCTGAGAATTGGAAAACAAGTGAATTAAATCATTCTTCCTGCTTCTTTGTATTTCAGTTTTTAAAAAAAAAAACATGGCATAAACTTTTGTTTGATTTCTTAAAATATTTGAAGCTTAAGAACATGGCCAAGATTTCCAACCTATGTTAAGACCAAGAAAAGCAGTGTTAATAATACAACTATAAAAGGTTTTGACTAAAAAAAGAAAAATTCAGATAAGAGTTTTCTAATAGGCCAATGAGGAGAGAGAGAGAGAGAGAGAGAGAGAAGGAGGAGGAGGAGGAAGACAAGAAAACATCTCCAGATTGGGGCCCTAATGAAACCAAAAGTCTTTATGCCTTTGACTAAATTTAGCTTTAAATCCTGGCTCTAGTTAACACAGTGCGGTCTCTCTATGCATCCCCTTCAGAGACCTAGCCTTTCCCCTGGTAATCAGCAACCCACAAGACAGTAGAAGACAGTAGCTGAACCTAGTGGTCACAGTTCTGGAATTCTGGCAGGCTAAAGATAACATCTTGACCTAAATTATTTTCAGCTCCAGAGCCCTAAGGTGGAAAGGCTCCCTGGTTATTTTTCCATGAAACCAGACAGAGGGATGGATGATTTAATGGATTTCAGAACTGTCCTCAAGACTTGAAGGAATGATTTATTATCCCTACCTCCCCTCTAACCAATCAGCTCCCAGCATGACCTCGAACCCCCTAATCCACAGTGTCTTATGATCTTGTCCTACATAATCAATCTGTAACCTACACGCCATTGGGGATCAGGCTTTTTTTTTTTTTTTTTTTAAGCATTAGCTTCCCATTCTCCTGGGTGGCGCCATTCATATTAAATAGCCAATCTTTCTTCACTGCATTTCTCCTCGGTGTTTGGCTCTGCTAGTGCCGGGTGGACAAACTGTTTCTGTTTGATAATACTAAACCAATGATCAAAATAACTTACTTTCTCCCATGGGATCCCACTGTGGAAAAATTATTTACTTGTTGACAGTTCAGTCCCTTAGATCTGAAGAACAAAAGCAAAACAAAACAAAAAAGCTGGGCATTGTGTGAGGCTAATCCACTGTGAAGGAAGCAGTTTGGTGCTTTGAATGTGCTGTTCTTTATAGGATGGGCCCTGGGGGTGAGAGGCACAATGTCTCATTTGACCTGATTTTCTATCTGTGGTGTCCATATAGAGACCTAGATCTCAATTTATGAATCCAGATGAAAACATCAGGGCTCAGTTGCAGCTGGTTGCATGGGTTTGTTTGGATTTCGTTAAAGTGGAGTCTGGAGTTTGAGGTAGAAGACCCCCAGAAAGTTCCAACTGAGTTTCTGAACATGTAGGTGAATTCTCTTAGTCATTTACAGATTCTTGCAGTGTCAGGCATTGTGCTAGATATTCAAGATGCTGAGATAAGAAAGAATCCTGGCTTTCCAACAGCTTCAGTGTTAGAGAGGGAGGCAGAAATATGAAGCAACAACCTGATGTGCTGGGTCTCTCCTTTGCTGAAAAACTGATGGGCATTGCCCTGCCTCTAAATTGATGTAGACCACCTTGCTCAGTTGGTGCTCTAGGCCTCCGCCATGGGTCCCAACCTGTTTCAACTTTCTCCATCAAGTGCGGCCACACTAAGCTAGTCCCTGTTCCTAGAGTTTGTTCTACCCCTCACACCTCTGCTTTTGTTAGTACTGTTCCTCCTTCCGGGGAAGACCAGCGCTGCTGCCCCTCCCCACTTCCTACCTGTTCTGTCCTTTGAAATCCCTCAATTTAGTTCTTCCGGATCTGATGTAGGTGTCATCTCCTGCAGGATCTGTGGGATGGATGGATTAATTGTGGGTGTGTGACAGGAGACTAGGGACCCTGCACCAAAGGCACCACCAGGACTAATTTGCTGTTTCCCACCTTCTAGTTTCTTCCCCCAGCTTCTTGTTGCCTAATGTGGGGGGGGGGGGGTTGTGGAGCGGTTAAATTTTATTGTACGATCTTCTTCAGACTACCGGGTTCAGAAGTAATCATGCAAACCAGGGCCCAGGCTGTCTTTTTTTTTTCTCTGCTTCGTAACTTCCTCCAAGTGGACATAAAGTTCTGCAACCAGCTTCATTCTTCCCTTTTCACTGTTCCTCTTTTCCCTAATTTTCATCTAGAGACCCAGGCTGGGGGAGGGGAGGGCCGTAGGTGGCAGGACTTGGAGGAGCCGAGAGGCTTTGCCCTGGTCCAGCTAGCTCACAGTGGCTCGGGTATCAATGGGTCCAAACCTGGGCTGCCCCAGGGAATAACCGGGTGAGGGGGATAGGGTGGCCGACTAGATCACGGAGGAGCCGCTTTTAAAAGATAAAAACAAAACCCCAAAAACTTTGCTAGGAAACAAATGTGTGTGTGTTTATTTAAAAACAAAACCGCGTTAAAGAAGCCGCCCAGTCCCCCCCGGGG
Organism: Anoura caudifer; assembly: GCA_004027475.1. Taxonomy (NCBI): domain Eukaryota; kingdom Metazoa; phylum Chordata; class Mammalia; order Chiroptera; family Phyllostomidae; genus Anoura; species Anoura caudifer. Next base: position 15,979 of record PVKU01001986.1, read on the forward strand.
TCTGATCACCCGCTGGGAGTTTGCAAGGAAGAGGGGCATTTTGAGTAGGAGGAAATCATCTACACCCCACAAAGTGCCACCTTTCTCAGCACCACTCTCCCAGGCCCCGCCGACTCCAAGCAGCCAGTTCCGGCACAGCGCATAACAGCTGCGGTTAAGAAGGGAACCCTAGTGCCCCTAGAGCCCCGCAGCGCCAGCCGGAGCGCAGACTCCTTAGTCACCGCCTCTCCCAGCCCGGCGGCCTGGGCCGTCAATCAAGTTCGTACCGCCCCGCCTCTGGGCTGCAGCGAACGGCCAATCAGAGCCCAGATCCGCAGCGATGAGCTCAGTCGGCTCGCTTCCCATTGGGCGGCTATATTAAGAAAGTGGCCGAACTCTTTAAATAGCGGGCGCTAGGGCCGCAGCCTTCGTCTGCCACCGCAGTCTGGCCAGAGTTCTGAGCTTTCCCTTCCTCCTTGCAAGGCCTAGAGAGGCCCGGTAGGAAGCTAGGCCTGGTCTGCTGCTTGAACTACAGTTTGTGCATAAAGGCACCGACCCCGGGTCCGGGGCGAGAAGAGCGGCCACCGCCCGGGAGCAGAGCAGAGACGCACGGTGCGCCCTATGCCCCCGCGCCCCCACAGCCCCCGCCGCGGCAGTCAGAGCGCACAGAGAGGACGCGCCACCGCGGGGTCTGGGTGCAGCTAGCGACTCTTGCCCCCAGCGCGCAGCCCGAGGTGAGCAGTGAGCGGCGAGCGGGAGGGCAGCGAGGCGTTCGCGGGCCCCCTCCTGCTGCCCGGGCCCGGCGCTCTCATGGCGGCCATCCGCAAGAAGCTGGTGGTGGTGGGCGATGGCGCGTGCGGCAAGACGTGCCTGCTGATCGTGTTCAGTAAGGACGAGTTCCCCGAGGTGTATGTGCCCACTGTCTTCGAGAACTATGTGGCCGATATCGAGGTGGACGGCAAGCAGGTGGAGCTGGCGCTGTGGGATACAGCGGGTCAGGAGGACTACGACCGCCTGCGGCCGCTCTCCTACCCGGACACCGACGTGATTCTCATGTGCTTCTCGGTGGACAGTCCTGATTCGCTGGAGAACATCCCCGAGAAGTGGGTGCCTGAGGTGAAACACTTCTGCCCCAACGTGCCCATCATCCTGGTGGCCAACAAGAAAGACCTGCGCAGTGACGAGCACGTCCGCACAGAGCTGGCCCGCATGAAGCAGGAACCGGTGCGCACCGATGACGGCCGCGCCATGGCCATGCGCATCCAAGCCTACGACTACCTCGAGTGCTCCGCCAAGACCAAGGAGGGCGTGCGCGAGGTCTTCGAGACAGCCACGCGCGCCGCGCTGCAGAAGCGCTACGGCTCCCAGAACGGCTGCATCAACTGCTGCAAGGTGCTATGAGGACCGCGCCCACTCTCCTGTCCTGCGGGTGTGGCCCCGCCTCCTGGGCCGGTCTTCCCAAGGACCGCACCGGACTGCCTGAAGTCTGCCTTCTCGCCCAGCAGCCCTGGCCTGGTGGCTGTTGTTCTGGCGCCGGGAATCGGCGTGGGAGGCACCGGGCACCCCCTTTCCAGTGTCTGTGTGCGTCCGGCTGTGTTGCACAGGCCCAGGTGCCCCACTGAGTGCCAAGGGTCCCCTGAGCACCCTTTTTTGAAGAGCCAAGCCTCTTCAGAGTGTGTGGCTGTGTGTAGGTTCTGACTACCCCCTCCCACCCCGTCTTATCCCCCCTCACCCCCCGCCTCTGGTCCCCGGAGAGGAGTTTGGCGCGGGTTGCTGCTGCGCCCCATGAGATGTTCGCTCATAACCGCCGAGCTCCTGCTATCTCTTGTCTGTAACATAGACCACGGGAGCTGCGGGAGGGGGGTGGGGCTGGGGAGGGTGGGGTGTTATATAAATATAGATTTAATTTTATTTTCGGAGGTAGGATGGTGTTATTTAATGGTGGTGGTGGGTGGAGTGACAGGGCATAGAACAGCCCTAGCCCAGCCTGGGTCAGGCGCCCATCCAAGCATGAACAGGACTTGGTCGACTTCCCAACCCCTGGGGAAGGCAGTTGCCACTGACTTGGGGCTGAGAGGACACAGCTTCCAGATTCACGTCTCCTGCACGCCAGCCTCCAGCGAACCCCTCACTAGCTGTGCGAAGGAGGAGGGAGAGTGTGCTGCGGGTCATTTTTGCCATAAGCGAACTTTGTGCCTGTCCTACAAGTGAAAATTGTTCAGTCCAAGAAACTGATGTTATTTGATTTATTTAAAGGCTAAAACTTGTTGGTTTTTTTTGAAAGAATTCTTTGCACAATTGTTTCATTGTTTGACACTTAATGCACTTGTCATTTGCATAAGACAGTAGCATTCTGACCACACTTGTACGCTGTAACCTCATCTACTTCTGATGTTTTAAAGGAAAATGATGATGACTTTTAAAATATGAGAGGAGAAAAAAACCACTAATTTTTTTTTAAGTGGCAACACTGTTTTGCGATTTTATTTGTGCAGGTATGCGCACTATTTTAATAAAGGGCAGTAACAAGTTTTGGGGCCTCTTTAAACCTCCCTCCCCCCTTTTTTTTTCACAAGGCAGTCTTTAAAGCTATGTGAAATTTTCTCTTCATCTCCCTACAGAGAATGAACTTTCCCCTTGCCTCCTTCCTCTCCTTCCCTTCCCCACCCAGTGGTACTTCTACTAAATTGTTGTCTTGGTTGTTTTTTATTTTTTAAATAAACTGACAAATGACAAAGTGGTGAGCTTATGATGTTTACATAAAAGTTCTATAAGCTGTGTATACAGTTTTTTATGTAAAATATTAAAAAATTATGATGACATTTATAAAATGACTCCTGTGGTTTAATAGTGTGTAAAAATACCCTAGTCAATTGGTGGCGAGAGAAGAATTCTGCAAGGCGAGGTCTTCCCCACGGACTTCATTTCCTTGATAGTATGTGTGGTGAGTGAGGAGGAAATTCCTTCGGGGGTGTGCTGGGGTTGGGTGGCCACGGGAGACCAGGTTGCTCTGGTCCCAGTCCCAGAGGGAGGCCGAATGGGTTACCCAGGCACCCAGCGTCAAAACTTCTGACCTCTTGTGAACTGTCTGTTTATCTTCAAAACAACAGGTCTCACGAGAGGCCTTGCTCCCTATTCCTTGAAACTTGGAGTTCTCATTTGTGCATTTTCAATGTAGATGACATTCCCCACTAATCACTGGTGTGGGGCCAGGCTGTCTAGAAGGCCGGTTACTGGGTTTCATTTAGCTGCTCAAGGGGTCACCATGGGACTGTAGGTTGTTACTGTGGGTCTGGAGCTCCTGGGTTTGCCCCAAATCGGGAGCTGACTTCTATCACTGACCTTTCATCTGAAGGTGTGTCTGCAAAGAACCTAGAGTACTTCGTTGGAAGCACTGAGAATGGCCATGTTATGGACAGCACTCTGGAGGTTTGGGGCAGCTGTTACTTAAAGGTGAAGCAGCCACATTTTGAGAGTTAACCCTCATGAGCTCTAATCTTAGACACTCAGCGGGCTGCAGGGGTCTCAGAACCAGACGAGGCAGGTTTATACTTGGAGACCACGTGAAAAAATCCCATACGGGCGTGATGGCTCAGACCTGCCAGCTCTCAGCAGCTTCTGGAAAAGGTAGTGTGATAGTGCCAACCTCTCCCAGCTCCCTAAGAAGTGTGGTTTTTGTTTTAAGAATCAGCACTTTCTGGGGTTCTAGCACTCGTGGCTCCCTCTCCTCCCCTCCCCTCACACCCTGGGCAGAGACAGACATGATCCTTTTTGAAGTTTGTGTTATAGCTTGAGGCTTGTGTTTCCCTGTCTCTCCCTAGACATCCAGAACCTCTGTTGGGCCAGGCAAACCTGATTGCTGGTGACCCTTCACCCACTTAAAACACGGGGGGGGGGGGGAGGTGGGGCGGGGGCAAGGCCTCCTCTGTGGCCTGGCCCGTTGGCAACAGATGGGGGAATTGTCTGGGCTTCTCCAGGCACGGAGCAGGGAGGGGACCCCACTCACCTTCCACCTCCCAGCCTCTGTCCTTTTCTTCATTTTAAAGACAAAACTTCCCATTGAAAAACAAAATGTTGACTTGCAGATTTTACAGCTAGCAAATCCTTCCGTACCAGGGAGTGCAGGACTCTGGAGAAGAGCTCAGACTTGGGCTCAATGCCCAGAACTTAGCTTTGCAACCAGCCAAGAGCCAGCAGACCCAGCCCCCTGAAAGGGCCTTTTCTGGGTTTTCTGCCTGCTCCCAGGTGCCTGGTACCTATAGCTGTCTCTTTGGGGAGGTGGGGGCGGGGGTGGGGGGGTGGTAGGCAATCACTCAGATGACACATGACGGCCTGAGTTACGCTTGTTTTAAAATGCACGGCACGTGATAATCCTGCCGGAACGTACTCTTCTTGCTGCATTAGGATCCAACTGGAAAATATAAAGATGAATTGCTGTAGGCTGGAAAATCAATTAGGAAAAAGAGGTAAAAACATCTGGTGTTACTTTTCGGATAAGAAAATTCATTTTGCACATTTAAAATAAATGTGCTGATTTCATTTAATTGCCTGTTGAACTGTTTCATGGAGAGTAGTGGGGAGTTTCATTGATCCTGGGCATTTTATAGCAAAGGGCATTGGCTTGGGTTCTCATTTAATCTTAATTTTAAATCAATCTGGACTGTATTTCCAAGGTCTTTTTTACATATGGTTCAGTGTACTTAAAATGGTGGCTTTCAAACTTAGCCATGCCTCAGAATCACATGGGGGACTTAAGACACGGAAGGCTGGGCCTAGCCCCCACAGTTCCTCATCCAGTAGGTCTGGGACAGGGTCTGAAAGTCTGAGTTTCCGACAAGGTCCTAAGTGACACTGATGCGGCCAGTCCGGGAACCACGCTTCGAGCAACCCTGGCTTAGGCTCAGGTAGGGTCCTTGTCAACGCGCAGAGGTGGGAGGCCGTTTGGTGGACAGTAGCTCAAGTTCCGCAGATCTGGGGTGGTGGGCTGGCGCACCCCGCAGTCCTGACTTCCATAACCTGGGGAGTCAGACAGCTTCCCCGCAGGGACCAACCCCACAGAACCCTTACCTTCTCTCGAATTCTTGGGCAAGGGGTCTCACGCCTTCTAGAGATTTATTTCCTCCACTCCCACTGCAGAACGAAACAGCACTCTGTCCTGCACTCAGCATCGCCACCTACTCCACCAGCTCTGCTGAGACGAGGGATCCAAAAGCAAGTACCGCATTTTCAGACTATAAGACGCACTTTACCACCACCACCCCCCCAAATTTGGGAGGAATAATGGTTGTTAATGCTGCTGTTGAGTTCTGTTTACATTCACATTGCTGAAATATTATGTTATTTATGTTATTAACTATTTTACCACATTTTTTGCTTCAAATGTTTTTTTCTGTTTTCCTCCTCTAAAACCTCGGTGTGTCTTATGGTCCAAAAAATACGGGTAAGTCGCAGTCCTTGGGCAGGGCAGGGGGACCTCGAGTACTCGAGTACTTGAATGAGAGCAGGAGCAGGGAGGTGGGCAGGGTGTCGTGGAGGAGGAGACGTTTGACCTGGGTCTTAAAGCAGAAGCAGGTGACGTGTAGAGGGAAGACAGAGCTCTGGGGAATAGAGATCCCTTGGGTGAGAACTACCTTCTACTTTTAGCCCCTTGGTATATACATTTCTCCAGTCAGGAAAAACAATGTCATCCAGCCAAGCCAAACACAGCCTCTCCCCTGCCCTCCCTGTCCATACCCTGGCCAGGAGAGCAGGCTGGTGATGATGGCATCATTGTTTTCTCTGTGCCCTCCAGGCAGACACAAGGGCTAGCTTTGTGATAACCATGTTCTGGGAAATAGGACACTTGGGCTCAAGAAGGCTGTGACACCACAAAGGGACACTGTACTCCAGCCTGTTGGGGGATGGCCCCTTACCACTTTACTCCATCTCTCTTCCGGCTGGATGGAGAACCTGGGCACTCAGAATGCTCTCCCGACTTTCTGGCCTGAGACGTAAGAGCCTGGAGAACCCTAGTTCATTCCTTCCTATTCTTTCTCACCGTTGACAAATATTTACTGTTGACTAAAGGACTTTGTGCCTAGCACTAGACCAGAGCTGGGGACCCAGGGGACAAATAGGGAGGCATAGTCCCTCCCCTCACATAGCTTTCAGTCTGGTAGTATGTCTAAACAAATAATAATAATAATGATAATGATAATAGCTAATGTTTATTGACGTGCGTTAGGCATTATTCTAAGCCATTTATCCGTATCACTTTATTTAACTCTGTTTGAGTTATCTACTGTTGCATAACAAATTATCTCAAAAACGAGTGGCTTAGAACAACATTTATTACCTCACAGTTTCTGTGTTCCAGGAACACATGCAGAGCTGAACTGGGTTTACAGCTCAGGGTCCCTCTTGAACCTGCAGCCAATGCATTGGCTGGGGCTGGACTTATCTCAAGGCTCGGCTGGGGAAGGATGTTCTTCCCAGCCCAGGCACAGGGCTGTGGCAGGGTTCCCTTCTCACTGGCTGACGCCACCTTTGGCTCGTTGCCATGCGGCCCCTGCACAACACGGAAGCTAGCTTTAGCAGCGCAAGCGAGAGATAAGAGTGAGAGTGATAGTGAGAGAGAGGCGGAGTGGGGGGTGGGGGTAGGGGTGGGCGGGGAGCAGGACAGAAGTCAAAGTCTGTTATATCCTATTTTGGAAATGACACCCCAGCCCTTTTGATGTCTTCTGTTGATTAAAAGGAAGTAACTGGGTTCAGTTCATTCTCAAATAGAAGGGCATTACCCAAGGTCACATGTGTCGGACAGTGGGATCATTGGTACATGGATAGAGATGGGCTATAATTCCAGTTTTTTGGGGGGTCCCCCCTTGTATATAATGAGTGTAAGGTACCTTTGAAAATCCACACTGTTCTCATGTTCCTCGCCTTTCTTCCCACACCACGACCTTCTGTGTATTTTCTGTACAGAGTTAGATTATTTTGCCAGGTCATGAGGAAAGACCACAGTCTTTATGGCTGAGAGAAGTCTCCCCTGAAGGGAGGAGACATTCATGATTAACCTTCTTTGGAAGAAGCGAGTTCTGAGATAGGAACTGTGGTCTTAGAATGTGAGCCTTAGGTAACAGGTATAGAAGGCTACTTCTCCTCTCTAAGGACTCGCTGTAGGTGAGTTTAATATATTTCTGGGTGGTAATAGGGTGTAGGGAGGGAAGGAGAGTGGGGCTCTAATTGGGTGGCCAGTGTAGGCAGAGATCCAATGAGGATCGTCCAAGCCAGTGGGCTCTAGGAGAAACTAGATCCAATGGCCAATTGTAATTTACGCACAGTGGGTAATTAACTCCCTTCTATTCTTTTGGGACCTTCAGTAAAGCCCTGCTAAATGTTTTAGCCTGGCTTTAGCTCTGCTGTGCAGATTTAAGGGAGGCGTGTCATCCATGTCTGGGTAGGTGGGAAAGGGAAACAGCACTTCTAAGGGTTCCAGCCTGACACGTTTAGCCGGGATCAGAGCAAGTCCCCCAGGACAAGGGCCATCTGGGATAACAGTCGTGGTGGGGCTGTTCGACCATTCCTCTTCACGTGGAGATTGCTTTCCTCCTTGCCAGCCCCACCTCAGGATGCCTACAGGGCATTGCCCAGCACAGAGTTGGATGGGCTTGTGGGTCAACTGAGCAAAGACGGTGCTGTCAGGGTGCAGGTGACAGCAGGAGCCGTGGAGAGGGCATGACATGATCCAGGAAGAGTATGTGGCATCAGAGGAGACTATAAGTTAAATCATAAGCTGCACCATGAGCCTGGAGGCCACATCTGCTCCATCGCTGCTGTGTCCCTAATGCCCAGTACAGTGCTGGGCATATACGGGGACCTCAGTAAGTAGTAGTAGAATGAATGAATGAGACAGTGGAAACTTCTAGAGGACCAACTTCTAAGAAACCAAAGGAAGTGACCAAGGTGGGGGACAGCTGCCATGAGGAATGAGAAGGTGGTGTGTTGAAGAACAATCGGGCTGCAGGGAAGGTCCGACAGTCTCAGATACTGGGAAAGAATAAAGCAGGTGAGTCACTTGTTTTGACACCAGTTATGTGGAACATGGCAATGACAAGTAACCAACTGTTTTTACTGCAGAGCCTGAGTCCTGGGCAGCAAGATCACTCTACCCAGCGAAGCTATCGCTGAGAATGGAAGGACAGGTAAAGAACTTCCCAGACAAGAAAAAGCTAAAGGAGTTCATCACCACCAAACCAGTGTTATGTGAAATGTCACAGGGTCCTGTTTAAGAAGACAAACAAATGTGAACAATAAAATGGCAATAAGTACATATCTATCAACACTTGATTGTAAAAAAACAAAGTAAACAAATAAGCAGAACATAGATAGATACAGAGAGTGTTTTGATGGTTGCCAGATGGGAGCGGGGTCAGGGCAGAAAAGATGAGGGATTAAGAAGTACGAATTGGTAGTTATAGAACAGTCCCGGGGATGTAAAGTACAGCACAGGGAATAGAGTAGCCAGAGAACATATACGCATGACCTGTGGCCATGGACAATGGTGTGGGAATTGCCAGAGGCAGGGGGGTGGGTAGAGGTGGGCAAAGGGGGAAAAACTGGGACAATTGTAATAGCATAGACAATAAAATATAATAATAATAATAGTAATAATAAAAAGAAGGTCCTCCAATAAGGCCAGACTTTGGGTGTGATAACACCATAGGAGAGAAGGCCTTCTTTAGACCCACCCCTGGCAGAAATCACCGTGTGATTGGCCCAACAAGGTCCCTGGGGAGATGCTGTGGGTGATCTGGGGATGAGCAGGCACTGGGAGCACATTTCCAGGGCTGTGGGCCACCCTCCGAAGGACCATGTGGGTGGCTGGATGTGCTCAGCCACTGTCACTGTGGGCTGAGCTTGGAGAGTTTGCTGGAGGAAGCTGGGCTGTTCTGGATTCTGGCTTGGAAGCTTGGCCTGGCTGGCCCCTGTTTTCCATTTTAGAAATTACGGCCTGGAAGTGCAAGTCTAAGGGCTGTGGCATCAGGCCTTGGGCTTTTATGACTCCGTGTGACCTCTGTCCTCTGGCTGTCATTGGAGCTATTTCTCTTCTCCCTTCAGTCCTGAAAAGGGAAGAAACTGGTGTGACCAGAAGCACATTTCCCATCACTTTGTTAATGATTGATTTCGTATTCTTTCAGAGTGTGTTCAGCCTCTGGATAAACAATTGAACCCTTCTGGAGGCACCTAAAAGGAATGCAGGAATGCATTTGCCATTAAATGGTAGAAAGATTATAAATGGGATTCTGACAGAATAAAAAATGTTATTTATATAAGTGCTTAAAAAGAAGTCACTTGTAAAGTATACACTCTTCAGTGAAGGCCAAATATGGGAAAGTGGGATATCTGGTCATATAACCAGGCTGACTCTGTAAATGGGAAGATTCGTCCATCCATCCCCCTTCCTCTAGGTTGAGCAATCTTGTGGCTAAGAATTTTCTCCAAGGAAGTCTAGAGTTATAGGCCAAATGGAGACCTGGACTACGTGCACAAAATAACAGCGGAATAAATGAGCCAGCCTGGGCCCTCTGAAGGTGTGTTTAGATGTTCCAAGGGAGAGTCACAGACTGTACCGTTATAAGAACAAATAGAGGTGAACCGCAGTGAAGGCACAAACAACGCGAAGGAAAGAAGAGCCATAACTGGGTTGGAAAGCCATGAGTTTTCCAGCAGGCTGACATGCTCTGATCTCCTTCCATGTCAGAGTGACCAACTGGTGGGCAGTCTCACCTGTTAACCAAGGGAATTCAGAAGTCTCAGTACCATCGTGGGTGGGGTGCAGGGGGGGCCTCGGAACCAACCTCAGCTGGGGCCACAGACCCACCCTGGGCAGGCGGAACCCTCTCACCCTCTGCTGGGTGATGGAAGAGGTTGCAGCTCATGGAGTTTGCTGGGGACCTCAAGACACAGGGGTAGGAGGGTAGCAGCGAGGGTATGTCTTCCCCTCTGTCTTAGCACCTATCCCACCGTATCGTCCATCTCCTTCAGCGGCATGACAGGTAGTGTCTTCGGTGGGAGAATGAGATTGCAGGAAGAAGCCCCAGCTCTATTGCAATCTGTGCGTTCATGCGCCAATTACTTTTACCCTCTCCTGCCTCAGGTTCTTCATTCGTAGAATGGAAGTAATTTTGAAGATTAAACAAAATCAAACCGAGTAGTCGGCACACACCCAGCTCATCCTAAGTCCTCAATAAACCTTGATTACCTTCCCTCCGGTGGATTCATCTCAGTACCTTCAGCGCAAAGTTCAAGTGGAATGCATTTTGTTGAGTAAGTAATTTGAGTGCATAATAATAGCAACTCTTTTGTTTATTCAACTGTAAGCTCCTTATGGCATTACATCATACTCATTTCTGCAACCCTAGCATCTAATTCAGGGTCTGGCACATAGTAGGTGCTTAGTTACTACTAAGCTACTGAATAATAGCTCAAGTTCAGAGGGTCCTGGATAAACTGGAGATCCTCAGGGTAGCACGGGATGGATTGGCACTCAGGGAAGAAGTGCCCACCCCTTGGGCCCCAGAAACCATGGTGGCAGAAATTGAGCCCCCAGAGTACTGAGGAGAAGGCTGCCAGGGCCTGGGGACCAGCAGGAGCACTTCCTAGGAGCATGGTATTCACGAGTCCTCAGCAGGGGCTGGATGGGCTCCATACCAGTCTGTTGACCCAAGGACACACGAGAGGGGCAAGGCAGCCAGTGCATAGAGCCAGGGAGAGCCTGCCCAGCCTCACCTCGCCAACATGGCCACAAATGGAAGGAGAGCTGGTCACTTCTCCAGGTGACGTGATTACCAGGAACAATGCTGCCAACTCCTACGTGATCAAGAAACACATGCTCACAAGATCCAGCCTTCAGTCCGGTATGTGCATGACCCAGGACTCAGCTGCTGCATTTGCAACTGGAGAAAGCAAGTCTCTGCCTATTACACCGCAGCTCAGCAAAACCATCAGACCCCGCCATGGAAAGGGAAAACAAAGCAATGAGGTGACTTGATCATCTGACCACAGCACCTCCGAGAACAAGAGTTCAGTGCTCCATTTCTGCAGGAGTTTCCCAAGCTCACCGCAAGTGAGCTGGACAAACTGGTTCTCCTGGCACAGAGGTAGGAGCCAGGCTTAATTAGACTGCAGGGTTAGACAGGAGGAGGGCCCTTTGTTCGGGGTTGGCTCTAATTTTTTTTTTTTACTTGTTAAATAAGAACGAAAATTGTTATCACCAGGGGCTGAAGCACAGGGCAGGGGTACAATATAGATATTCTCATTCAAGAGTAAATCCCTCTGTGTTCAACCTCCCCCATTTCAGTGTTTCAGAAAGCTGACCCTGAATGTCAGTTCCTGGTGATGCTTGACCATGACGGGACGTGGGGCAGTGTCCAGGGGATGTCTGGCTGATGAACGGAGACTTGGCTGTTCCCATCTCATTTTGGCAGGTTTTCTCCACGTGACTTGGAAATAGATGTCTAAATGGACTCAACCGTGCCAAATTCCAGGTTCTGAGGAGTCTGGGCCAAACTTGGGGGTGGTCTGTGGCCTGATGAGCTCCAGGCCTGGGGAGGTGGTGCGCGGGCGGTCAGTGGTGGAAGGCGAGGCTAGGGACAGTCACTTGTCTTACCTTGTTTGAAAGCAAAAAGTCTGATTTCAGAGCTTGGGCTGAAAACAGGCATCTGGGATGGATCCCTGAGATGGCTTTTGACATATCTTCTTCAAACTACACTAAGATTTCTCAGGCTCCTCTTTGGAGACAAGGCCAGGAGTTAGAATGCCATTTGAGTTCAAGGAGGCAGCTTGCACTGAACCTAAACTTGCTTCCTGAAGCACAGTGAACTGACTATTGGTGGTCCAGGCACTGGAGAACGAGAGGCTCAACGGGTCAGGGCCACCAGGAAAGGGTTCAGGCCCTGGTGAGAAAACATTTTTTGGCTCCTTCTCAAGAACAGACAGGCTAAAGATCTCCGTGTGGGGTTTGATCCGTCTCCTATCTGGACCCCTGGGCCCTGGTAATTAGTACAGTTCCCCCATCATCGTCAGCCCTGCGGCCTGCCTGTGTGCATGTGTGGCTGGGGGCTGGTGCTAATGAGCAGGGTGAGGAGGCAGGTGTGGGGAGGGAGCCAGAGGATGGACTCAGGATTCAGAGCCTGGGGCATTTGAGAGCCCTTCCTGGAGGACTGGCTTGGCTTCCCCTTTTGGGAAGACCTTCTGCATCTTCTTATACACGGTCATTACGCCTCCAGGAGGTGAAGCCCATCTCGGTCCAGCTCATCGTCCGGGGCCTCTGCTGCTCTGAGCCCAGAGCTGGTGTCAGGAGGAAGCGTGAGGCATGCCCTCTCTCACCAGCTGCCTGAAAGGAAGGCCTGGTGCCCATGACGTACCCTCCTGGCCCCCCATATCTCTCGCCTTATCCTGGCTTCACCAGCCTTTCACAACAAAGCTGCCCGGAAAGCATCAGGCCCCAAGGCTGCTGGGCCGATTCCACACATGTGGGTTGTACACCCACTGTTTGCCAGGTTCGTGTGAGCACCTGCCAGGGGAGATAGCAGAGCACCCAGCCAACCCCCCATCCCTGGGTGCTACCTGTGCAAATGGTCCCTTGAACCTCTGGGTATTTCAGTAAACATAATGGGGGCAAGGCTGCCATAACTAGAGTCCCCCAATGTTTGTCTCTTGGAAATAAACACATGCATAAAGGGCAATAGTCTTTATATTTCATGTGGCCATGGCTGCTTCTCTGGGACTTTGGGGCCTAGGTGGGTGTTGCTCTGCAGGCCTTGGGGTAAATATCACTTCCTGTGGAAAGCCTTTTCTCAAGACCCTGTGAAACAGACCTCCTAGGTGCTCTCCGGCACCTTGCCTTACCCTTATCCCAGAGCTTGCCCATCGTATTCCAAAGCCGGCTGCCAGATCATGAGCCCCTGAGGTTCAAGACTATGTTCAGCATGCTGGCTGGGACCAGAAGGTGTGCATTGAGCGTCTGGTGAATGCGTGAATTGACTGGTCAAGTCGGTGTGGGGTCCCAAGGGCAGAACCAACAGGACAAGTTCAAGAGGCAGATTTTGGCTTGAAAGAAGGAAGACTACTCTAGTAACCAGAACAGTCCAAAGAATCACGAGTCAAAGGTCAAGAGCTCCCTGTCATTGAACATAGTCACGGCATAGCTGGTTGACCCCAGTCTAAAGTGTTGTGGAGGGAATTCACGCATCAGATGGGTGGTGCTCTCAAGAGGCAAGACCCGCTGAAGGTGTTCCAGGTGCTGGGGAAGCGGGAGGGAGGGGAAGGAGAGGGGGCCTGCAGCTAGCTGGGGTGTGCTCCAAGAGACAAGCCTGGGGTTTGTTTTCGCAGATTTCAAAGCAGAACCAAAATGTCAAAACACATTATTTCTTCTTTTATTGCCATTCTCATTCCTCTTTACTGTAGTTGTTAATCCGTTATGCGGCTCCCATCTAAAATGGCATCTCCTGGAGTATGAGGACCTGCCTTGTAATTCTCTCTCTCTTGTTTTTTTTTTTTTCTTCTTTTTTTCTTTTTTGTTCTTGGACCTACCTGTCTTATCCTTATTTGTGTCCTAGGTATCTAGAGCTGGGCCTGGCACCTTTGAACGATGGACTCAATGAGGACCTTCCGTGTAAGACAAAGAGCTCATGGGTCTGCTCTGGAGGCAAAAGTAACACATGAGAAAAGAAAACAAAAATGGAGGGACAGTTTAATATTGAACCGTATGACTTTCTGGGACAACGGTTGATTCATGAAGGAGCTAACCTTCATGAGGTTGCTGGCCAGCAGCATGACTCTGAAAGGTTTGGGGGGAGGCCTGAAGCAAAGTGCTTCTTCCCTGCTAGGCTGGAGGCGCCAGGAGGGCATGGCCTTTGTTCACTGCTGAGTGCCTGGTGCGAGATAAGTGCTCAATTAATATTTGTGGAATGGAGGCACTTTGGTTGTTGCAGTTTACTTTCCTGAAGCAGACAGAAGTAGTGTTGATGATTAGCTTGTCCTCAGAGGACCCACACAAACTCGCCCAATCCCCAGACGGGGCCAGACTCATGGCCACGAGACCTGTGCTTTCGAATGAGCCCGGCCCTCAGGAGGGCCCCCCTGTACATAGTTTAACACAGCGCTATTGCCAGTTTGAAATTCTTGATATTTGAACAGGGAGCCCACATTTTCATTTTGCACTGGCCCCTCCATTCTTATATTTATTTATTCCTGAGAAGGTTTTCTCATGCACAGAGTGGAGGGAACCCAGTCCTTCTTGGCTACCGCTTTCCTGCTGGCTGCCAGGATGTTGCTCAGCTCCTCTCTCCTCTTCTTGGTGAGGATGTGTGTCCCACCCTGTGTCGATGAACTTGAAGGCCTGCTTGTCCTTGGAGACCTTGAGCAGCTCCATGGCATGCTGCTCATAGGGGTCAAAGCTGCCCACCTCTTGGGTCACACCTGCATGAGTTTGGTGTGCTTGGTGAGGCGCCATGGCCACGGGGTGCTACAGAGCCATGGCTGCTGCTTGCCAGTGGCTGCCTGGGCCCACAGAAGTTATGTAGCCAGTTCTGCCCACCGACACGGACAACACGGACACTGTTAACCACAGCACGGGCCAGCAGAAGCCAGGAAGAATCTTTGGCTCTGGACACCCACCTGGCAAGCTGACTTGCTCTGTGGCTCTGGCAGCCATGCAGGTGCTGCCCCCCTTTCTTGCCTGGCCTGAATCTGCAGCTGCTCCTGTGGCTCAGCTCCGTCTGATTTGAAGTGACCTCAGGGAGTGGTGGTGCAGCCAGAGCCAGTGACCTCACACCAGCATGCTGCCGCTGGCAGGGGATGGCTCTCTCCCTGCGAGTTGGACAGTTTTATGGCACACTTTGTCAACAGTGGCCTCACCAGTATGCTTCTTACAGGAAATTCCCACCCCACCCTTTCAAGGAATTTGGGCCATCTAGCCGGCTTGGTTGGAGGACATTAAACTGCACCCCCAGAGTACCCCTTGCGATGTCCATCATTTTCCATTCTTTAGGGCTGAATCTGGGAAATGTTCTAGCTAAGCATGAGTTTGTGAACAAAGTTTATGGAGCACCGTCTCAGGGTGGGGTTGATTTTTCTCCCCCTGCCTTTCAAGGACTCTGATCTTGGTGGGCTGGGTCTTCCTGCAGTGTCCAAGCCCTGTTCATTTCTCTTGGGGAGACCACCAGGGCACCTTAGGGCACCTGGTGGCAGAGTCTCACAGGGAGAGCGCTTTTCCATCTCAAGGATCAGTGCCCAGTGTATGTCCGGCAGGGTGGGCTGGCCACTGGTAGTGTTACACTTAGTCCTGAGAAAAGCCACCTCCTGCTGCCCCTGGTACACAAGACAGGCAGGGAGGCTGGGCTTTGGAAAAGCGATGCGGAAGGCACACCCACGATGTCTGGCCCCTGCGGCTTGCTGTGTCTTGCTGCTCTGGATGGAGCCTGAGATAGAACCAGCAGGACTAACGGTCTCCTCGGGAGGCTGCTCCTGTGAGTCTCTGGGTTTATTCAGGGTGCTCAGCGAGTAGCCACAAACATGTGTCCCTGGCTCTGTTCTTCCGTGAGCTCTCCTGGCTGAGGTCAGGGCTCACGAACAGGACAGGGACATATCAGATTTTCAGAGGTGGCTGAGGGTAGTTCTTGACCTTTGAGACTGCTTCTTGAAAAACAAAAAAATAGGCATTCAAGTTAATGAGTAGAAAACAAAGATTGTGCCCTGGCTGGGTAGCTGAGTTAGTTAGAGCATCATCCCAATATACCAAGGTTGTGGGTTTGATTCCTTGGGTCAGGGTACATACAAAAATCAGCCAGTGAATACTTAAATAAGTGGAACAACAAAATCAATGTCTCTCTCTCTCTCTCCCTCCCTCCTTCTCTCTCTAAAATCAATCAATAAATAAAAAGAAAGAAAACAAAGATTGTGAAGGTAGATTTTTACAATTTCAAAGTTGATGTCATGATGAGTATTAAGATTTTTTTCCCATGAGACACTATTGTTTTTAAGTTTTGCACACTGCCGGAAGTCGGAAGGAGACCAGAGGTCACCCAGTCCAATGCCCTCATTTTAAAGATGGAAAACTGAAGTCTGTGGAGGTTGGGGGGCTGCTTGAGGCCACAGAGCTCACGAGCAGCAGAAATAGCAGATCACGTTCCCCTGCCCCCAGGCTTCTGTTCTCTCTCAACAAAAAGTTCTTAAGATGTTTCAGTTGTTAACTAAACATTCACAGTTAGAGATCCCAGGAGTAACTAGAACAGGGAGTGATGCGTTTTCGGTACATGGGCGGTATAATCTCGGGAGGTTTTATGAGTATTTTGTTCTTTCATCATTCATTCATCGCCAACTCTTTATGAAGCAACTGCCTTGTGCCGGGACCTGTGCTCAGTCCTAGAAATACCAAGTGAAATCATGTGTGGTTCGTGAACCGAAAGGCAGCTTTTACCAGGAGTACGCATGCGTGTGCGTGTGCGTGTGCGTGTGTGTGTGTGTGTGTGTGTGTGTGTGTGTGTGAGAGAGAGAGAGAGAGAGAGAGAGAGACAGAGAGACAGAGAGAGAGAGACCTCGGCTAGAAGACTCCTCCGCATAATCTCGTACAAGAGATCACCGTGCCTTAGCTTCATCATCTCCAGTTGGGAAACCTGCTTTGAGGGCCCCTGTGCAGTGACTTAGAAATCAGAGGAGTTAGCAATGCCAGTGTCCCTTCAGGGAGAGGTGTCTTTCTCTGCTTTATTTCAAGCCAGAGCTGGAGGCAGATGCACTGGCCCCGAGCATGCCGTCTCAGTGGCTGCGAGGTGTCTGTGCACGTGATCAGACACGACTGATGTGTAATCACTCACACCCCCACCCCCCGCCACGCAGAGCCAGCCCTGAGAGCATAGAATGTCATTTCTGGATCAGCGGTTCCTTCTGTCAGATGAGAAAATTGAGATCTAGATCATTCTAACCACGTGCTTCATTAGCTAATTAGTTAATCCAGATAGCTAGTAGACTCCTTAAATGATTCAATCTTTTAGTTTATGCAGGAACTAAAAAATGGGAAGGAGCTTCCCTTAGGGATGACTTCCTCTGAAATGTCACTACACTTCAAATGACATCTTGGAGAGGCATTGAAGTGGCTGTGGTCTACTGTAATTCCTTCATAGAATCCCAGGAAGTCTCAGCTCTTATGGAAGATTCCGAGAGATTGGAAGTCAAATCTGATGGCCCCAGATGCCAGTTGCTTCCTCTGACAAAGGCTGAGACGCCCCAGCTGGGGCTGGGGCAGGTGTTAGGCAGGCCCCCACCCTCCTACTTTCAGCCCAAGGGGTCCCCAGGAGCTTGCAGGGTGGCGGGAAGGATCAACTGTGTGTTCAAAGCCCAGGGCCCCACCACAAGATGTTTTGGTTTAAGCATGGGATTACTGTTCTCCCTTCAAAGCCCAGTGATGAAAGCTGCTCAGGAATGCCCTGCAGGGGCACAAGGCTTTGATGCCGGGGAAGGCCAGGGCCCTCTTCCCTCCCTTCCTTTATAAGTAACTCAGCCTATCCACGGACTCAGAACCAGGGCTTCTTGAGTTGGGGAGGCCTCCAAGATGGCTGAGTCCAACTTCCCACTGATGGTCTCTTTCCAGAGTATTCTGAACCTGCTTGTACTTCTCCAGAGAGAGAGAGAGAAAGAGAAAGAGACACAGAGACAGAGACAGAGACAGAGAGACAGGATGCACATTCTTGAAAAAGAGCACCATTTGCAACTCTGAACAGGGCGGCATGCTTCTGGGGAAAGGCTGCCTTCCTGGAACACCTACCTGGGGCTCCCAGCCCTGCAGCCTGGGGGCTCACCGTGCTCTCTTCTGCCCTGGGGAGGTGTGAATCTGATGTCTGCTCTGCTCCAGGCCACTCACCCACGGTCAGTGCTTGGCCATCCCTCCCAGACGTGACTGTGGAGCTTAGGACCTCCTCTGCTCAGGGAACGCCTCAAAGGGAGAGATCCAGAAGTACTGGGAAACCTAGAGCCAAAAACTCTAGCTGCAGACTGACTATTAGCAGAGCTCAATAGGGCTGTTTTCCCCCTGGCCTTAGAGTCTGCTCAGCAATGCGGGCAGTGGGAGCCACAGTGTTTGGGATTTCCTATCAATTGCCTTGGAAACTCCACCAGGTGTGCCTCTTCTCTCCCTGGGGTTTGTTTAGCCACCCCAAGGCCCGGGCTCTATTCTGTTCATCTCTGAGTCCTTCCATCTCAATATAAATTCTGGCTGGAGGCAGAGAGTCTTCTGGATGTTTCAGGAGTCGGTCTCATGAACTCTAGATATGGATCAGGACCCCCAGCCCACTCAGCACTGTGCCCTGGGAATGTGCCCATTCAGGGCGGCTGGTCACAGCAGCCTGTGGTCGCGGGAGCAGTGGTGGAGATCTGTGGGCTGGGGTGGGGTTCCCACCTCCAGGGTCATCGCAGGCTCCACTGTTAACCCTCACCATCAGGCTTGTGTCTGGGTAAGAGGCCAAGGCTGAGCTGGGATGCAGGGGAGCTGGGGGGGCTCTCAAGGCGGAGCATGACCCTGACACCCCTGAGGTGACCCTGGAGGACTGGGCAGCGCTTGTCTGGAGTGTTCCTTAATGAGCTCACCCAGGCACATGGCTCTTCCCTTTCACCTACTCAGCAACATTTATATTCAGCAGAGTAATCCTGGCGAAAATGATTCTTTCATTGCCTCCTAACTGGATGAGCAAAACCCCTAGGGGTTATTTGGACAAGAGTATAAATGATCTCAGGAATGTGACCTGACCTAGTAAGTACAGGGGAAACTAAGAAAAGCTTGGGGATTAAGGGACAGGCATTAGGGGTGGGTGGAGGACTCTGTAATGGGTCCTGTCTCTTATGCAGTGTGAGGGCCACCATCTTAGAGCAGGAAGAACAAAGGGGCACTCACCTGCTATGCAGGGGCTGGGGAAGTCAGGCAGGCTGCGTGCAACAAGGAAGATGTTGTTTATACTTCCCTTCAACACAGAGCAATGGGTCTGGGAATTACTGTGTGCACTGGGGGTGGGGGTGGTGTGTGTGTGTGTGTGTGTGTGTGTGTGTGTGTGTGTGTGTGTGTTTGAGCTGATTATTATTCATTTGATGACCCGAAAGAATAAGGAGGCTATTTGCCCCCTACACTGGTGGGGAGACCTAGGAAAGGCCCAAATGTGGTGTCCCAAAGCCCAACGTAAATTACCCTGCTGATCAGCAGCCCACCTGGAATTATCCTGCCAGGCCGGTGATGGTATTGGACTAGAACTACACTAAATAATTCAGACTGGGAACACACTGCCAAGGAGTCCGGTGTCTGCCAGATTACCTCCCTGGAGAGGAAGTGGGAGGGGCAGATCATCCTGGGGTCTGACCCCTTGGGTCTGCTCAGGAGCACGGCTTGGGGTTCCCCTCCAACAGGGAAGGAGAGCCCCCTGTAGACTTGCTCTCTGGGGAAGTTGCAGATCTGAGCAGGAGCTCTGTTTAGCCTGGGGTGTGTCTGAAGACAAAAAGCCCACCTGACCTTAGCCTCTGCCTCACACAGGGAGAGGACCCTTCCCCCATCTGGGGGCCTATTTAGTGGCAACTGTCCTCCCTTGATCTGAGCCACATAGCCCCAGGCGGCCATCCAGGCTGCAGCCCCCACACCTATTTCCTGAGGAGCAGAGATGTTGGCTGCCACATACACTGGCCCTGCCCAAGAGCTGGGTGTCTGCAGACCTCCCACGGGCCTTTCAGGGTGAGAGCAGGGCAAGCTCACGGTGCAGCCTGGAGAGTTGGTTTCCAGGGCTCCCCGATGGTTTGGTTTCCCCATTAGTATCTCCAGCTCCTAGAACTGAGGTTGGGAGAGCGGAGACCCTCCACACATTTTTGCTGAATGGACGGATTGAATAACACGTAATGAGCCAACCTCCCTGCCTCCGTAAGCAGAGCCAGACGAGACATCGCAGACTTTCTTGGGTGACGTCTCAAATTGCAGGGTCCTGAAATAACCATCATTAACAAACCCTGGGGAAGAACATTAATTACGTCGCCATATAACACTCTAGTTATAACGAGGCCTTCTCATTTTTACCTAAAATCTGTTGTGTTTGTCAGGAAACAAACACAGTATTGAGAAAACATTCTTATTTTTGATCTTACGATTCTTTTTAGAGCTCTTGATGTGTTCACACGTGACTATGGCATTTGATCTTTGCAACGGTCTCGGGTGACAGGAAGGATGGGTCGGCTTTGTTATTCCTGCTTCAGCACCGAGCACCTCCTCGGGCTGCCTGTATTCCCGGATCCACACAGCTGAGAGGGGGCTGACCCCAGATGCCACGCCGGGAGGCCTTCCCACTGCCCCAAGCTGGGGAAGCAGGGCCATCAGGAGTGTGTAATTTTCCTTTTGTTCCACCAAATGAGAGGTGGCACTAAATCTGGTCCTTATGGAAATGCTGTTATGAGCCAGATGCAGGCCCTGCACAGCTCTGCAATTACCAGGGAGAGGGTGTAATTTGGGGAACTCGGCCTGGGTGGGCTTTATTCGGGGAATCGCGCTGTGATTAACTCTGCTATTATCAGACGAGGAGATGATGTGTGGGAACCAGAAGCAGCGGTCTGACTCTGTCCCTGGCTCGGAGTGAGGCTGCCCTCGGAGGTCCCTGCTTCTGTGTCTAAGGCCGCTCTCCCCGAGCTCAGTGTGACAGCCGCCAGGGGAAACAAACCCCAGGCATCATGGCCCCGTGGTGACCCTTGGCCCCCGGGGTCCCGCTGATGACCACTACCCCCCTCCCCAGGGTCTGGGCAGTGTTCTAGCCCAGGGCAGCAGGGACCGAATCTGACACTGCGCTTCAGTTGCCAGCAGGGAGCTGCAGCTGGGGGGTATTCCTTTCAAGAGCCAACCCTCATGGGTTCCAAATAGGAATCTCACTGGCAGCCTTGGTCAGTGGCTGTTTTACCTCTGATTTTCACCAAAATGTACACACCTTTTCTCTCCCAGTTTGCTCATCTGTAAAACAGGTGTTTGAATAGCTACCGTGTGTGATACTTCCATGGGGTGCCATGGGGTTCGGTACGCAGCGAGCTCCTGCTCTGGGTGCCCCTATATCTGACTTACTCTTCAAACCACTCTCTGCATAGACACTGTAC
This sequence comes from Anoura caudifer, assembly GCA_004027475.1. Classification (NCBI taxonomy): domain Eukaryota; kingdom Metazoa; phylum Chordata; class Mammalia; order Chiroptera; family Phyllostomidae; genus Anoura; species Anoura caudifer. Next base: position 37,096 of record PVKU01001986.1, read on the forward strand.
TCCCATTTTATGGATGGAAAAACTGACGCACGGCAAGATTCAGTAACCGGCAGGAAAGGAAAAGAGAGCCGCCCTGGTGTTGACGGTGGAAAGCTGCCTTTCCATTCACAGCTCGCCTGTGCTTCTCCCCTGTTGGACCCACACAACCTCGGAGGATGCTAGCTCACACAAGGACACCCCGAGACCGAGCGAGGCCATGTCATCATTTGGTCTCAGCATAGACAAAAATGTCACTGAGCCACCCACAAAATACTACCCGTCGCCCTCAGCCAAAGTGAATGCCTGCAGCTTCCTTATAGGGAGGGTCACAGCCCTCCTTATAGAAAGATTTATTGAGACACCTGATCATAAACTTGCCCCTGCTTTCTAACACACCCAGTAAAATGAACGGTCGATTCCTTACAGCCCCCTCAAGCCACCCCACTAAACCCAAATTCCGTCATCCGTTCTTTCTCATACCCTCTTACTGAGACAGCCCAGGTGTGAGGTCTCCCTCGCTTCAATGAATAATTAACTCAACTTGTTCAGCTAGCTGTAGGTGTGAGCCCGGCGGTCCCGCTGGGGGGCGCTGACCCTTGTCCAGGGTCCCACGGTTGGTGAAAGATGAACAGTGGATTCGAACAGTGGAATCAGGCTTTTCTGGTTGCAGAGCTCCTGTGCTACCACGTGGGGCCTCCTGTCGAGGAGAGCCACGAGAACCAGTCCTGTCAGCCCAGTAAAGTGCGGTGAGTCCTCACGGGAAGGACCGTCAGAGCTCACAGCGGCCTTGACTGTGGCGTTACACTCTGAGCTTGCCATATGCTCGGAAATCATCCCAGCTAGCTGGGTGGCCTTCTACTTGCTGACTGTTTGAAAGAGGAAACGGTGAACTCAGACACCCCTAATCTGTCATGTGGTCTCACCCCTTGGGCAGGCCAGTGGCACGGGGACGCCGACCCCCAGGCCCAGCCTCTTGGTGCCTGGCACATGGAGGCTGCTGGGTTCTGTTGTCAAGGACAACTGAAAACATTTTCCCAGTATTGTCCTTTGTTCCTGATGATGTCTCTGCAGCAATGTCCTTGATCCCAGCAGGCCAGTGGCCTGAGATTTAAGGAGATGACTAGTCATTTTCACAGCCCCCTGGGGCCCAGTGGTCCATGTACCTGATGGCTCTTGACCTAGACTTTGACATAGCTCGCACCTGAGAGCACCTTGCACCAACACCAGGGAACCATCCTTGCCTCTGCACCTGCTAAAATAATGCCAGGTATTGGGATCACCTGTTACCAGCACCATTTCTAGTCATTGTCCTGTGCCAAGACCTTCTTTGATCCTTCTGAAAACCCTACCAGGTGGATATTATGATTCCCTGTTTATAGATGGATAAACTGAGGCTCAGAAAGTTGGATTCGGATCTGAGCTGACCGATTGTAGGCGGCAGAGCCTAGATTTACGTCCAGATCTGTCTCCTAGACTCTCTACTATTCCCTCCTTCCTGGTCTCTGACCGTGTGGCCCGCACAGACTGTGAGAGATGGTAGCGGGCACCGCGCTGCACCCACCGAGACCCCTGGCGGGGACAGGAAGGCTTAGCTCCTTGTTGCTGGGACCGCTGCTGCCAAAGGCAGGCAGTGGGGCTGGTCAGTAGGCTCTAGGCTCTTACCTGTTTAAAAGAAGTTCTCTGTCACAAAGGTTTGCTGAATATATGTTTATCTGGAAAGCCTAGAGATAGATAAAGCTTTCTTTAAAAAAATAATAATTTCCAGATTAGAGGGCCTGCCAGTCCCAGTTTGTTTTTAAGGTAAATAAAGACTATTGACCTTTGTAGTCTAACCCTAAAGCACAATAAATCATTTGCAATGTCTTACCAGAGCCAACTGCATGGCAGTGAAGATACTATTCCCCGATTCTACAAAGTGGTCATCTGTGTGGTTCTGTGTGCCAGCCCCTGGGCTAGGGCTTAGGGAAGCAGAGATGAATAAAATCATTTCTGCATTTGAAGGAGCTCATTATCTTGTAGGGGAGGTTGACATCAACCCCATCATTATAAAAAATATGATGGTTTCGAGGTCCAGACTTTGGTTTAAAATTTTAAGTGAAAAAAAAATAGACATTTCTGTACTAATCCAATGAAAATTACGAATAAGCCAATAAAAACTATGACAAAAAGGATTATGCTTTAGGAGTTTGCTAATCTTTCTCACCAGGTCCAAGCTGGCCTTGGCTGTCACTTCATGGGTTGGCAGCACCCAGAACCTTTATGAGGAAGCTGAGTACAATTTACGTGTGAATGTGGTTGATGGGTCCTGTTCCTTCAGGCCACCTGCCAACGTCTTCACAGTTATTGCCCTAAATATTGGTTGTATCTCTTACCTAAAAATCTGTAATGTTCCCTTTCCACCACCATTGGCTTCTGGATAGAGTTTAACCCCTCTTCTCCTGTTATACCCCACAAAGCTTTCCTTTGTGGTCCAATTGGTCCACTCACTGGACCCCAAGCTCGGGGGACCTTCTCATTGTCCTGGTCTCCTTGCCTTTGCTCAAGCTTGTCACCTCTCTTGGCATGCCTTCTCCACTTATCTTGACTTAGTCTAATAGCTCACATCTTTCAGGCCAGCCAAAATGTTATCTCCTCTATGAGGTCTTCCCTGAAAACTCTAATCTAGGGTGACCTCTCACCTCTGACAGGTCTTGAATTGTCCTTTTGCAGCTCCACAATTCTGTGGTGACCCTTCATCATGGCCTTGACCCGCCATTTTAATGTGTTCTGTTACTCATTTTTCCAGGAAAACATGTCCCCCTAATAAGACCTTGAACTAACCTGGAAGATGTTGGGCTTGGGGTCTCGAGAAGTGTCCTTCGGGCCCATGGGGGAGCATCTTGGCCAACCTGGAAATGAGAATCTGTTCTTTCATCTCTGTGAAGTTTTGGCACATTTGGCTCCTTCAAATATTGAATGGAATCAAGCCAGCTACTTTGGGGGAAAGAGGTAGCATTTTTCACTGTTGAGAATACATTGATCCACCTTCCTTTTTCTTTTTAAGGAAAACAACATGTCAAAAGGAAAAAAAGATCCTCTATGTGACTCTGTCTTAGTTCTCCGGGAACAGTGAGCATAACCTGGCCTCAGTCCCAAAGAAGGAAAGAAAACGCTTTTCAGAATGTGAATGGCCTTATAAATTTGAGATCTGTGTGTGGCATGGGATCTGACGTGCGATCTGACGTGTGTGTGTCTAAATGCCTGGTCAGACCGATCTTAAACCTTTCATAAGTGGAAACCAGACCTGGAACGGTGCAACCAGAACCCTGCCAGGAACCCGCCAGGCCAGCCCTTTGTGGTCCAGGGCAGGAAGCAGACCCACGTGGAAAGGGACTTCTAAGGGACGCTCGGACTCATTGTGTTTAAAAGGCAGATACAGATCCCATAGGAGTACCCCCTGCTCTTTCTGGCTCCCAAGGCCAAGGGTGTGCCCTGGAGAAGAGGGGTCCCCGACACACTCCGCCAGGCTCAGAGGGCTCTGAGTTAAACTGCTCCTTGGCTTTTGCTGCTTCAGCAAAGGCAGAAGCCACAACACTCCCTGTCCCAACAGGCCCAAGAGGCCCGGCCTCCAGCCCCTTCTGAAAGTCCCCCCACCCATCTGAGCACCCAGCCCAGACCTGGAACAATGTCCACTCTTCTGGGGCTGCTTTGGCCTCCCCTGCGAGGCCCCTCACATTCCTAAGATGGCAAAGAGAAAACAAAAGTGCCTATCAGGTTGAAGTGTGTCTGTTGGCACTTTGCCTTGAGAGCCCTTAACCGTGGGGTGGGAGGACTTGGACTCGTGAGGGTGTGCAGGTTCAGCGAGAAGGGAGGGATGCCCGACCCTCGCTGTCGAAGACATCCCCTGCCCCAGCTGGCTGTGGAAACTTGCACTTCATGTAGGAGAGGGGCTTGATGGGGTTCCCAAGGGCTTGCCTTGGGTTGAGGAGCCCACCAATTCTGCTCCTGTCCCTGCCTCTCCCTGGGTCTGGGAATATGGGCATATAGTAGGGGCAGTGCTAGAGGAGGTGGATGGCTATTCTGAGCAAACGCTCCAGGGGCCAGGCTAGGCACCCACACATGCATGATCTTATCCAACCACCATGACCGCTGAGCAAGGAGCAGGCATGCCATCTCTTTTGTAGCAGAGGGAGTTCGGCTCCTTGAGATAAGTGCCTGGGGGAGGCCAGGGATTGCTCCTGCTCGCTGTGACTGTGTCTGAGCAGCATCTACGTGGACCATGCTACCTCTCGAGAGCAAAAAGGAAGCTGTGGGTGTAACTTACAAAGACAGGCTCTTAGGACATGTGGAACCGGCTGGAAGTGTACCAGGGAGTCATTGGTGTGGCTGGGGTCCAGAGGGGGGTTGCTCTGGAGATGGCCCTGTATCTGGACTTGTTCTGTCTTGCCCCAGCCCTGGTGTCACCTCTGATTCTTTGCATCCACCAGGCAGAACAAGTAGAGGGCCTGGCACTCAGGTTAGGGGCCCAGGCTGGAGGTGTGCATTTGGGAAGAGAGAGCCACAGGCTGATACAGCCCGTTGTAGACTGAGGGTCTGTGTCTCCCCAAATTCCAATGGCATTTGGAAGTGGGGCATTTGGGGGAGGTCTGAGGGCAGGCCCCACAGTGGGATGAGTGTCCTCACAGGATGAGGAAGAGACTGGAACCAGCTCTCTTGCTACCCTGTGGGGATATAGCAAGGAGGCAGCTGTCCGCAAGCCAGGGAGAGAGCTCTCAGCAGAATCCCACCATGCTGGCAGCTGCTCCCAGGCTTTCGTCCTCCAGAGCTATGAGATACGCTTGTCTCTGACTTTAGCCAGCCCCCTCTGTGGTATTTTGTTATAGCAGCTTGACTGCCTAGGGTGTGGCCCTGCCACAGGAATTCTGGGGACACTGAGCAGGCAGGGGAGGGTAGCTCTGAAGCAGATGGGGCTGGTGATGGTGATCAGAGTGCCCGCAGACTCTTGTCTGGGGGTTGCCAGCCAGCAATCCTCCCGCCGCCTGGCCTGTCAGAGACAGGTAGCTTCCTCAGACGGCGTGCCTCGGAGGAAGTGGTGATTCCTGGGCCAGACGTGCACTTTAGCCCTCACCGTGTAATTAAAGCAGGAACCAGCAGCGAGCAGCCGGCCTGTGGCTGCCCTGGCACTTGCACTCTGCCTGCGGTGATGTCTGGCCTGCGTCTGGCCACGAAGCCACTCAGCGGACCTCAGGTCCCGTCCCTCCCCTCCCCAGGGGCTGCGTGCTTCACTCCCAGGGAAGCTGGGCTGAGGGGGAGGAAGGACTGAGTCTCCCGTGTGCACACAGCAATCAGACCCGCCCTCGGGCCTTCGCCCAGGAGCCTTCCTCCAAGTTCTACTGATGAGCCCAGGCCACCCTTCCTGTACGACTGATTGGTCCTTCCATGCTGCTAGAGACCAGGGCTTCCTGACTGCTGCAGGCCTGGCCCCATGTAGCACCAGAGCACTGACTTGGTCTCCAACGTGGGGTCATGGAAGGAAGCAGCCTGGACAGGGCCACCAGTAACGAGTGTGGGGGAGTCCCACAGCCTGTCGTGGAGGCCACCAAGGGATTCTGTACAGGTTCCCCCCGCTGGGAGACTCTTGTTCTCTGAGATGCCTCTTTCAAGGGGCTTGGGGAAACTGATTTCCAACTCCGCTCATCTCTGCATCCAGAAGACTCTTTCTGTGGCTCAGAGACTCTGAGCAGCCTGTTAAAGCTGCCTCTGAACAGCTGACTGGGGGTGGGGAGGAGTGAGAAGAGGGAGAGAAGGAGGGGAATGGAGGGAGAGGATTGAAGAGGCGGATGCTGACATTTGAGAAGGATCTGGCCCAAACCTGGGGCCGTGGACACCTGGGCAGCTCCAGTTCTTTTTTTAAATAATTTTTTAAAAAAGATTTTATTTATTTATTTTAGAGAAAGGCGAAGGAAGGGAGAAAGAGAGGGAGAGAAACATCAATGTGTGGTTGCCTCTCGTGTGCTCCTAGCTGGAGACCTGGCCCACAACCCAGACATGTGTCCTGACTGGGAATCAAACCGGCAACCCTTTGGTTTGCAGGCTGGCTCAGTCTACTGAGTCACCCCTGCCAGGGTCCATTTCTGCGCTTTCAAGGGAATGGTTTTGATGCCACATTCACCTTATAGGACACGAGAGACACTTAAGAATTCATGCATGTGGGCAAGGGCCTGTGGCCCACAGAAGGCAGCCTCTCTCAGCCCTAGAGCAGGCCCAGCCTTCCCCACAAGCTCCCACTTCTGGTCTGTGGGGCAGGGAGCAGACCCGGAGGGAAGTGTCCAGCCCAGCAGAGAGGAGTGTTTGCCTGCGTGACAGGGACCAGCTAGGTAGATCTGACAGCCTGCTCCCAGGAGCTGCCCAGGAAGTGTTGACAGATTAAGCTGCATTTTAAAATGCTCCGCTCAGTTTTTTATCTGTCAGACACAGTGTCCCACCAGGACTATCCAAATGACCCCTCACCCTTTGTGTTGTACGGCGAGGGAGACTGAGGCTGGGAGTGGCGATGTGTTCTGCCTAGAGTCATGCAACAGGGTAGGAGCTCTTTGGCCCTGCGATTCCTGGGTGGGAGGCAGGGCTTCTGCTGCTGAGGCCAGGTTGTTTGCTGTGATGGACACTCCTCCATGCTCAAAAGGCCACCTCTTTGGAGTCCTGCTGGTCCAGCTCTCTGTGCTTATGGGCCAGGGGCCTGCCATTGCTGCTCAAAGCCAGACTCTGCTCAAGCCTGAGCCTGACATCTGGTCCAGGCATAGAAGTGGCAAGGATTTTGCCAGCCCCTGTGCATCTCCTCCAGTGTGGACTATGGGTCCCACACGCCCTGGAGTCCAGGCGCCCTGCAGAGCACTCTCACTGACATGTGAAAGGGGCAGCACAGTTAGGGGGTGTGTGGGAAAGCGGGCTCAGTTCCTGCCCTGCCACAACTTGTCCCGTAGCCTGGGGTGCATCTGGAGGCCTGCAGGCTTCCATTGTCTCCCTCCCTCCTCTCTCTCTCTTTCTCTCCATAAGACTCCCAGGCAACAGCAGTCTGAGCAAACCAACGGAGTGTAGCCCTTTTTACTACTTTCTCTGTGGACAAACTCGTAGGCCAAGGGGAAACCCACTCAGTGTGCCCCCTTGTCTGTTTTGAATTCCTCCCTAATCTGTCTATTAAAACACAACCTCAAGCAGGATTCTCACTAAATGGGTTTTAAGCAAGGGCATTAGCCTGTGTGATCCATTCTCTCTTGGGACAGATATGCAATTTATCTTTCAGCAAAGCACACAGCGACTTCACACACCAGCCTCAGAACAATGGCCATCAGTCCCATCTGTCCCCATGAGAAGGAAGAAGCATTCTGTGTCAGTGCCGGGGCTCTGACCCCGTTAGGGACTTCTCCAGGGGAGCGCCCGCAATGCTGACATCTTCGCTATTGATGAAATGAGTTGGAGAGGCAGGAAGGGGCAGGAAACACATGGTGTGGCCCTGCAATGAGCAGACCTGGGCCAGGGGTGAACCTCCCCTTTTCATGGAGACTGGCACGCAGGTCAGTTTAACCTCCTTCTTCTCCCTCACTGGCACCCCCTCGCCCCCGAGTCTGATTCCAGATTGCTGCAAGGAGGAGGGTACCCCAGCACAGGGTGTTCACTGCGTGTGCTGCGCTGACTGCAGGTGCGGGGCCGACAGAAGCAGGTGGGCGTAAACAGGTAACATTCCTGTGGTTGGCACGAGATTGGCAGCGATGCACTTGGCCTCACAGCCACAGCTGCCCTGCTCCACAGCCACCGAATCGTGGGCCAGAACCCGGCTCCAGATACAGGATTGAATCCATCCTTTTTCCTTTCCAGAGGAGATGAGTGTACTTGCCCTTCCTCAGCCTGACTGGCGGAAGGCTGATTCCCGCCCTGGACTTGCCTGAATGTTCTCAGCCCTAGCCTCTCGGCCGGGCCAGGCCTAGTCAGGTCGGCCGCACCCTGTGAGCTCGGGCTGTTCCTGCCAGCCCGGGGCATCACCACTGCACCCTGCTCTGCCCTGGCCCTGCCTTCGGAGGCCCAGCGCCCAGGGACCTCTGTGGCTTGCAGTGGGGTGGTTCTGGGAGCTGAATTATGAATAAACCTTCCCAGAAGCACAGAGCCTCTTGGAAAAAGAACCACTTAGCAATTTAATGCGTTCTGATGTTGACATAAGAAATATGCAAACCTGTAAGAATTTTAGTGAGTTTCTTTGAGGCAAACTGATGGCAATTGCTGGGAAACAGAATCTCAACGGATTGAGAAAATGCTCCAGAGAATGGCAGTCTTGCGCCTCATTTCGTACCTTCCAGTCTAAGGAGGAGGTGGAGGGAGTTCCATGGAATCCACTGGTGAGAGAGTAAGGAGGTGGGAGAAAGCAAAGGGGTGGGGAATGTCTGGGGTTGGATAAAAAGCAGAACAAAAACACACATACCTCTTTTACACAGGTGGGTACAGGGCAGTTCACGGTCAGCAACGAGCAGGACACAGTAACAACAGGGTCTCTGGGGTCTCTGCTCCTGGCGCTTGTGCCCTGAGTGGTCTGGGAAGAGGAAATTAGCCTGACATTCCTAAGGTGAGGTATCTTAGGTGCAAAAAGACAGCAGACAGGCTCAGTGAAGGCAAGGACGGACCTTTGCCGGGGAAGGTGCCGGCCTAGGACCCGACTGTCCCCCCTCACCCACGTGCAGCTCGCAGGTGTCAGCCTCAGCCCGTCCTGTGCGGCTGCTTTGGGTCTCGGGGTCCACGAGGCCGCTGTGCAGGCCTCCCCTGAGCTTGTCAGGTCTAGTACATGGCCCTGTTTTTGTCCATGCCAAGAAACACGGAATCGTAGAAAAATAGAACCTCAAGTTTGGAAAGATTTTTAAAGTAATCTACCTTCTGCCAGTACAGCAGCCTCGTCCACCTTCTTTCAGTCTCGTTTCATTGGCTGTCTCCTTGAAAGGGAGCTTGTCCCTGTGGGAGACATGCCCAGGGCTTTTCCTTCCCTCCCTGGATCTGTGGAGACCACACTCTGCAGAACCCTTGCAGTTAGGAAGGGCTGAGTGGCATTTCTGGCCCAAGTAACGATGTCCCTTCTAAGTGGAGGCAGTGAAAAGGCCCCATGTCGCTCTCCGGTGTCCCACACCTTTGCATTGAGATGGCAGAGACACAGATCAACGCCACCTGAGTCACCAAGACATTGCATAGTGGACAGTGTCCTGGAGAGAGGCCTGAGCTGCAACAGTCTTTATGTGAGCAACAGGTAAACGTGTTGAAATGTGGGGCCTTTGGTCACCACAGCATAGTGGAGCCTGTTCTGGCCGTGATATTGTGGTTTATAGTAAGAACTACCGATTAGGTCTGCGTCCCAGTCCCTGTGTCTGGCAGGGCTCGTAAATCCCTTGGAATGCCCTCAGTGGTAGCAGCTAAACAGGTGTCTTTTGTTATGCTGGTGACCTGTCACCCAAAGGATGGGAACTAGTTACCAGAGGAGCCAAACCTGTGATTACAGGGTTGGAACATCCAGTCCCACCTCTCGACCTCGGGGGCGGGGAGAGGCTGGAGATCGTCTTGATCACCAATGGCCAACGCTTTCATCAATCATGCCTGCAAAATAAAGCCTCTGTAAAACCCCAAAAGGAGGGGGAGTGGCCTGGAGAGCTTCCAGGTCGGTGAACACGTGGAGACGCAGGGAGAGCAGAGGCTGTGCCTGGAGACGAAGCTCCACCCCACGAGCCACGGAAAGATGCGGAGGAGCCTTCAATGCACATTGCCGAGTGAGAGACTCCGGTCTGAAAGCCTATGTATCGTGTGATTCCAGCTCTGCAACGTTGGTAACAGGCGAAACTACAGAGGCAGTCCCAGGATCCGTGGTTGCCAGGAGTTAGAGGGGAGGGAGGGTTGGCCAGGCAGAGCACAGAGGGTCTTCAGGGCAGTGAACGCACTGCGTATGATACTGTTAATAGTGGAAATATGACCCTAGACATCTGTCCAAACTCGTGCAACAAACAGCATGAGAGCGAACGAACCCTAACATAGCCATGGGGTGGGGGTGGGGGGTAATGCTGTGTGGTCATCGACTGCAACGGACGTGCTCCTCTGGTGGGGGGGCCGACGGTCAGGGAGGCTGCGCCTGTGTGAGGCAGCAGGTACCTGAGTGAACCTAAAGCTTCTCTAAAAAAAAAAAATCTTAAAAAAAAAAAAAGCATGCCTCAGAGCCCCCTCAGAAGGGTGATAAGCCAGGGACCAGATGTGGGGGGCGTGGGGGCATGCCCTGGTTATTCCTGTAAGGACGCAGCTTGGCAAGCCCGCGCCTGCCCTCGATCTCAATGACTTCCTCTGTCTCACAGGGGCCCATTCTGACTTCTGGGAAGGCTCGTGCTCTCTGCATTTTTGCAAACACAGACAGGCTAGCTCACGCTTGACTGCACTGCAGGCTGCACAGGCTCCAGCTTCCTGGGGGGCCTGCCAGGCCAGGTCCTCAGCTTTTCTGTCCCGAATCCATGCCCTACATTTCAAGGCACTGCCCTCTGTATCATGCGCCTGGCGGGGGCTCCTGGAGACGAGGCAGCTGGAGCTGGGACTGGGATTCTGTAACTGCTGGGCACCACCTCTGAGACAGCCCGGTGGGCCTGTTGCCCCGTGGGGCCGCACCAGGAGTAGCCGGTCAATACGGGACTTCTGATCTTTAGGATGGAAGGCTCCAAGGCTGACTTTGGGGTGTCCTGCCCTATCCCGGGAAGAGGGCTGACCCTGCCAGGAGTCCGTGAGGCCGTAGCCCAACTTTGTAGTCCTGGAAACCAGGCCCGCTGTGAAAGGATCTGCCGACATGCCAGGTGCTTACTCAGGACCTGGAGAGAAATAGGCAGGCAGCTCCGGCCGGAGGCTTCTCTAGGGTGGGCACTGCTGTGTAAGCCTCCCTGGCTGGGTCCCCACTGTGCCCAGAGACATGCTGAGCCCAGGCTCCGTGTGCTCAGCTCCAGCCTTGTCCAGGGTCACACACATTCCTCCTCCTCCTCCTTCTATTTAAAAGTTTTTATTATGAAAACAATTAAATGTACAGAAGAAGTGATACGGTGGTATAATGAATCCCTTGTAGCCACCACCTAGATCGGATAATTGTTAACATTTTGCTATAGTTGCTTTATCTACATTTTTGCCTAAGGATTTTGAAGCAAACTACTGATATACATTTTACACGAAACATTTCTGTCTGCATCGCTAAAAATAAGAAGAGTTTTCCACGTAACCATAATACTATTTTTGTAGCCATCAAAACGCACCATTCCTTAATGTTGCCTAACACCAAGTCTGTATTCAGATTTCTGCAAAGGTCACAAACATGTCTTTTATGGTTGGTTTACTTAAACAAGAATCCAAGCTGGGTTCCCACATTGCATGAGGTCGTTGTATCTCTTATGCCTCTTTTTAAAGTAGGTCTGTACCTCCCATCGCACGGCAAAGTCGGGTGGGAGAAACCAGGGCAGTTGTCCAGGTCATAGCCGGTGTGTTCCCCAGCAGGCGCCAGGTGAGACCCTGCACTCCCTGGGCCGTGGGGGTCCCTGCAGGCATTGCACTGAAGAGGTTCAGGGGCACTTCTGGCCCTGAATTATTTCTTCTTTAAAACCCAGAACCCCAGAGACGCTGTCCCTCCTTGGGAAGCTGCTGTGGCATACAGAAGGGGCCAGGGAAGAGGGCCCAGAACAAGAATAAAGGCTTTGAGACCCTTGTGGTCGTACCAGGGCTGGCAGGGAGAGAAGAACACACAGTGCCTCTGGGAAGAAACTTTGAAAATGAAGTTCAATGACTCAAAGGCCTCTCCGGGCCACGGCTCTGGTACCTCTGATCGCTGGCTGTGAGGGCGGGGCCCGGAGGAACCCTGGCAGCCTCCCGCCCAGGCGGTGTTTCCTTTGAAGGATGCTGGTCCCTGCCTTGGGCTCTCTGAAGGTCCCCTCCCTGAGAACAGCTTCTCTTCGGCCTGCATTGTGTAGCAGCTGCTGGGGCAGCAGCTGCGACACTGTCCAGACCCTCCCCTGCTCCCCGGGGGGCTGCATCTCCCGCCTTGCCCCACGCGCCCCTTCCCTACCTCGCTCTCTAGACGGCCCCCAGGCCTGCGGCTCTGAGCACGTTCACGGCAAACAGACAGGACTTCCCACATCGGTCTGGCCACTCGCACTCCCAGGGAGAGGCTGGGCATGGCTTAGGGAAGCAAGCGTGCCAATTTTCCCTTTTTAGATGGAAAAGTCAATTTAAAAGTTATAGCCACCCATGTTGTCAAGGATGTGGGAAAACAGTCTCTTGTTTTCTTGGTAGAGTACAAATTGTCCGGCCTTTAGGGAAATAAATTGGCCACATCTTTCAACATTAAACATGGACATGTCTTTTCGTCTATTCTTTCATTCAACAGTTACTGACTCCCACTTAGTGGGGACACTATTCTAGTCAAGTGTTGGGGATACAGCAATGAATCAGTCAAATAAGGTATCTGCTCCTGTGAAGCTTATATTGTAGTGGGAAAAGCAGATAATAAACAAAGCACAGAAAAGTTAAGTCACTTGCCCAAGGTCACGCAGCCTGTAGATGTAAAATGTGAAATTTGACTCCATATTCTGACTCAAGAGTTTGAGTTCTCACACATTACACTATATTAACAGATAGGCCCCAAGACTCCAATTTTCTATTTCGAGAGAGGAGTCCTGAAAATACCCCAGGGGCATTTTGGCATGCACTGGAGCAAGAACAACTGGTAATTCCTATCTCTAGCCTCCTCCTGCGGTTGAAGACCTAGTTGCTCACTGAGCCGGGGTGGACAGAATAACCCCTTTACTGTCCAGCTACTGCCCACGGCGACACGCTACCCCACGCAGGCCTGGCAGCAGCGTCGGCAGGATGAGGGCGTCCATTCTAGATTTGCAGCCGGGAGCTGGTGGGGGGCAGCATTCAGGGGGCAGACTGCAGGGAGCTCTTTCCCCCCTCCCTTCCCATTCTTTTGCTGCCTCATTAGGATGAAAAGACAAAAGCAATTCCAAGGAAACGCAGCAGAAGTGTTCCTCCAGCTCTGGCAGAAGGACCACATCGTCCCATGCGCTGGGGCTGCTGCCCACCAAGAGACAGACCACCCGGGGCTGGGGCACTGAGCACTGCTCTGGGGCCCCCGCCAAGCCCCGGAGACACACGAAGTTCATGGCTGGGACGCAGGCTGCTGCCAGGCAGCTCTGTGAATTTGGTGGCTTCATTGGAAACTCTTCAGAAGCTTGGCACAGGCACATCCCTCCTCAGTGACAGCTCACACTTCAGAAAGCATCAAATTGCTCTGAAATGTGATAATGGCTTCTGTCAGTGTCTGCACACAGGATGATGTTTTCTACAGCACGCATCTCAGTCTTGGCCTTCTGGGACTGTTTGGGCTTCCAGACCAACGATCCCCCGCTCCCTGGGGCAAGGTCAGGTGGTAGATGGGGCCTACATGGAAACCGGGCAATGGGGTGGAGAAGAGCTCATAGGCGCAGCTACCTCTCCACACTCCGTTTGTGGGGTGGGGGCAGAGGGAGGGTTCTGGGACATTCCTCAGCCAGGCAGCAGGCGCAGCTGCGACCAGCAGCAGCTGCAGAGCCCCGGAATGGGCCTGAGCGTGGCCTCTCCCTCCTTAGGCCTGGCCGACAGCCTTCTGCTCCCCAGCTACATCACTGGCTACAGGTATTGGGGTCAGGGCTCTCACTGTCCCCTGCAGTGTGGTTTGGGCAGGTGCGGGGGGCGGGTGGTGGTGGTGGTGCCTGTGGAAGTGAAGGACAATGAGGACAGAAATGCAGGGGTGGCATTGTGCCTGGTGTTGGTGGGGAATGAAAGGAGGCCACATTGACGGTTCCGATGCATGTGTGACTTGAGCTAACTCCTGCCTGGAGCCTAGGAACCCGGACAGGGCGTGCGTGCAGGGAGCTGTGGGAACGGAGAGCAGAGTCTGCACGGAAAGGTGCGGGAGGGCCAGGACGGGGTCGGGAGGCTGGCCTGCCTGCAGGGTGTAAGGGATCTGGGTGGGGTGCACACCGAGGCTGGGCAGCAGTCCAGGCCCATCAGCCCCTCCTGTCAGCAAGACCTGGCCTGGCAGCCTGACGCAGCCACCGCAGCTGATTCCCATGAGATCAGGCTGCCTCAGCTGTAAAACAGCCATGACCATCCTACCCCTGGAGTTTTAGTCAGAGTACATGAAATGGGAGCTTGGCTTAGGTCCATCAGGACTTTGTCGGCGCCCCTCTCTCCTCCTGCACCTCTTGTTAAGGCCACTGTGAGTTGTTGGCAGGAGCTGGAATTGCTAGTGGGTGGTTTCCCCATCTCCTGAGATCCCACTCCTGACCTGGAGTGGCCACAGGCTTTTGGACTCGGATTTGGTGAGCGCCTGCTGAGTGGGAGGACTGGGCCTGATGGTTCAGGCTCCATCTGCTTTGCCCTGAGAAGACCCATGTGCTGGAACAGGGTATCCGCTGGGAGCTAGGGGAGCGGTCTTAGCTGGATACTTACCCACCAGCTTACTCTGCAGCCAACAACCAGGGCATGAGAGCCTCAGTGAGAGTCGATGACACAGAAGAGGGCCCCACCTTCCACGGGGAGGGAAAAGCACTGGCAGGAAGGCAGATGCCAAAGACCACAGTAAAAGCGCAGGCTGGGACCCAGACCACTGGGACTGTCCTGATTTACATCAGCCAATTGCTCTGAGGTGGGTTTCCTGTAACTACCTCTCACACAGTATGTGACGGCATATAGTGTACACCAGTATACAGTACGTAACAGTGCATACTGCGGCATAGCATTATGGTGTGTACAGCAGTATACGGTACGTAACAGTGCATACTGCGGCATAGCATTATGGTGTGTACAGCAGTATACAGTAGGTAACAGTGCATACTGTGGAATAGCATTATGGTGTGTACAGCAGTATACAGTAGGTAACAGTGCATACTGTGGAATAGCATTATGGTTGTACACCAGTATATAGTACATAACAGTATATCCTATATAATAATGTGCAGCACATAACAAACTTTTAGGAAAAAATATAGGCTAAATTTTTGTGATTTCAGGCTGGGCAAAGAGTTCTTAAGCTTGACAACAAAAGCCTGATCTATACAAGGACACATTGATAAAGTGGACCTCATCAAAATTAAAAACTTTTGTTCTACAAAAGGCCCTATTGAAAAGGTGAAAAGATAAATTGAAAACTGGGAGAAAATATTTGCAAATGACGTAGCCAGTGAAAGACTAATACTTAGACTCCATAAAGGACTCTTAAAATTGAACAGTAAAGCACACACATACAATCCAATTAGAAAATGGGTAAGAGACATTTCAGAAAAGAGTATATAGAAGAAAGAATACATCTAAGAAAAGATGTTCCTCACCATTATCCATCAGAAATGCAAACTGAAAAAAAAAAACTACAATGAGATGTCTCTACATGTTGGTCAGAATGGCTAAAATGACAAATAGTGACAACGTGGTCACGTGGCTGTAACGGGGTCTCCTGGAGCCCAGCCAGAGCTGTCCTGAAGTCAGGTCTGGGAGGGCTCCCCAGAGAGGACCGTTCCCTGTCCAGAAGAGCTGTCTCTGTGGTCTGGGCAGCTGCGGGAGCCTTCCAGCCCCACCCCCCCAAGTGTGGAGCCGGCTGGGGTCAGGCTGCCCTCAGTCCAGCGGGAAGCCAGGCTCCCAGCGTGGCCTCTCTGGACAACTCAGGACAAGCTGCCTCTAAAGTGACTTTATTTGGAACTCTCAGCCAGGTAACAGTCCAGGGTTTCATGGGGACCCCGTGACTACCTTCCTTTCTTTTGCCTTAATTTCCATTCAGGCTACTTCTAAAATAAAGCATCCAATTTTAAATAGACAAATAAACATTTAAAAATAATCTTTAATGCTTCTTAATCCCTGCATCTGCTCCCCCATTCTCCCTGCCCTTCCCAGCTGATAACCCTCCAAATGATCTCCATATCTATACGACCCACGAACTGAACTAAGGTGGGGGGGATTGCTGGAGGGAAGGGGGGTACCAGGTGGAGGGGGAAAAGGGGAAAAATTGGGACGACTGTAATAGCATAGTCAATAAAATATATTAAAAAGTAATCTTTTAAACTATTTTCAACTCAGTAAAATAATAGCTTGTCTGTGTGTCAGGCCTGTGCTAAACACTTTCTGTGCATTATGTCACTGAGCTTCTCCAACCACTGCGTGAGTAGGTAGGTTACTCTCTTTTTACAAAAGGAGAAGCGGCTTCAGAGAGATTGAGTAAATCGCCTGAGGTCACACAGCTAATAAGTAGCAGAATCAAGACAGGAACCCAGCCGTACCTCATTCCGTAGTCTCCACCCCATCCCGCCTCCAGTCAAAGCAGAGTAAGTGCCAGCGTCACTGTTATTCACTCCGGCAAGGCGTATTGCTGGAACATGCCGGTCCACATTTCAGCGGTAAACACGTTACTCCACTGGTGAGAGCTCAGTTGCATGAGCCCTACCTCACTGCAAGGGAGGGTGGAAAATGTGGACCCGCTGTGTGCCTAGGACACAGGAATTGGTTAACAGAGAACAGTGTCTCAGCCAAATCCAGCTGTGGGGATATTTCTCTCTTCACTGGAACTTATGCCCCAAATCAGTGTCGGGATGACCTGATCAGGGTGCCAAGCAGCCAATCTTTGCAGGATCCCGTGAACAGAAAGGCCGCTCCTTGTTCCTGGTAGAGCCAGGGCAAGGCACCACGCTTCCTGCAGAAACTGAGGGAGTGTATTTTTAGTCCCCTTTGTCCTGCATCCTTTCTTGTCCTTATGAAGAGATGCTTTGCTGGCCAGGCTGGGCTGGAGGCTGGACAGGGGAGAAAGAAGCCTCTGCTCCCGCTCCTGCCTGAGCTCTGGGCTCACGCAGGCTGACCAGGGGCCACTCCTCACTCACTACCCCCTCCCACCTCTGAGCTCTTTGCTCAACTTTGCCAGGCAACATGGGTGAGTAGCCTGGACCAGCTGAGCACTGACACCCGACTCGCTGGGCACCAGCTGCCCTTTCGTGCAAACCCTGCCAGCCAAGGGCATGCAGAAGCCTCCAGCAGCCCACGCAGAGGCTCCACGTGTTCTGCACTGCTGCCTCCCCTGCCTCTGCCTTTCTGACCAGGCAAGTCAACTTACTACATAGACAGCTCATCTTCCAGAGACATCCGGAATTTGCACTAATTCAACTAAGCAATTACCCTATGGAGTGGCAGGAAATGCACGGAGCAGGATGTGGCCCCAGCTTCCATTGCTTGGCCTGGAAAAGGCAGGTAGGAGCTCGCCCAGATCATGCCTGCCTCCCTGCCTGGTTATACTCTGGAAACAATGACCTGTCTTTGAGGATCATCTGGTTCACGTATTTTCTTAGGTGTGCTGTGCACAGAGCTGGGAGCCAGGAACCCCAGCAGCAGGGCTGGCTTAGTTTCAGACTCTTGGTGACTCTGGACAGACCCTTTGTGAGCTCTGTGCCTCAGTTTCCTCACCTGTGAAGTGGGAATAGCTAGTGCCTGGTCTTCCCACCTTGCAAAGTTGTTGTGGATAATTCTGGGGGGAAATTCTAAAAAGTAGCCACGGTATACAGATAGAAGACTTGAGGCATGCCTGTCCTTGGGGCGGCTGTTGGAAGGATGGCCTGAGCATCAGGCCCAGCCCTTTGTCTTCCCTTCAGCTCCTGAGGCTGATGAGGCAGCACCCTCGTTTCCTTCAGCCTCCTGGGGTGGCTGGGGTGGCCACACCACGGGCTTTGGCCAGTGTGGGCCAGAGGCCTGGGAGAACTTGAACTCTCCTGATCAGAAAATGACAACGGTGGAGCGGGCCTGGCACCTTCTTCCTTCCTGCTTCTTTCTGCCTTGAATTCTGAAGAGATGCCAGGAGCTAGGGTGGCACCCGGGACCATGAAGAGCCTTAGGGCCCATCCTAATCAAATGTGACCTCATTTTAATGACGTCTGCAAAGAGCCTGTTCCAAAGAATGTCACATTCTGAAGTTCCAGGTACACAGGAATTCAGGGAGGATGCTCTTTCATCCATTTCAACCTCCCTTCCCCAAATCTAGTCTGTCAGGAAGTTCTATCTGTCTTACCTCTTAAACACCTCCTTCTCTGGGTTCTTCTCACCACAGTGATTCAGCCACGCCACCCCAAACTCCCATCACCTCTGACCTGCCTCCCACGGCCTTCTCTACAGCTCCCGGCCCTAGGGGCTGGGATGTGCTCTGCTCCCAGCCCTCTCCTAGTCCTGTTAGGAATGCTGATAGCAGCCCTGAGAGCGCTGCAGCTGGGATCCTGCTGGGCATGGTCCCCAGTGATGACGAGGTGGCAGAGGCCAGGACTGCACTTCCCTGGGACATCTAGGCCAGTGTCCCAGATGTGTGTACACTTGACCGTCTCTTGAGAGTGGACTTGGATCTGGGTTGAGTGGGAGAGGTAATGTGGGAAGGTGTCTCGTCTGCCTGGAGTCCTGATGAAGGAGATGAGAAGACACACATCTTCCAGGGGCGGGGGTGGGGGCGGTCCCCAGATGGAGGCTTCCCCTTCTCAAAGTGGACTGGGTTTTCACGCTCCCTGGAGCTGCTTCTGTGCCCTGCTGGTGGCAAAGGTCCTGGAAACTTGATGGTGGGACAAGGCTTTAAAGAGGCAAATAGTGCTAAACAGCCACAGTGATTCCAGGACAGGCAGCTGGTAAGTCAGGGAGAGGCTGTTTAGTTGGGCAGGCTGGTGGGGGCACGGGCTGGTTCAGGCTGGCAGGTATTGGCTGAAGGCCTGCCATCTGCCTGGCACTGTAGGTTTGTGGGCTAATTGCAGGCAGAGCAGGGGGAGGGCCAGTGTGTCTCTGTAGAGGAGTGAGGAGGTGGTGGTGGTAAGGTGGGAGAATCTGAACCCCGGGTAGACAAAGTGTCAGAGAGCTGAGAGGGAGTCCGCTCTATACCTGTAGCCATGGAGAGTCCTCATGGGTGTCTGACACGCACAGAGTTGCGCAGCTCCCAGGCCACGGGAACCTAAGTGAACCTACTGGGTGGGCACAGGCCCTTCTCCTCAGTCGTCAGGATATTCCTGCCTGGAGGTAGGGGGCTGCCAGGAATGACTGGGGGGGGGTGCTTGCAACCCCAGGGAGACTGACTCTAAAAGTAGACGAACAAGCTTGAAGTTCTCAGGGTCTCTGCCTTCCCCACCTTTCTCCCCCATCACCCTTGGACAAAGGACTCATGGAGGGATCTGGGGCTTATTCTTAGAAAGCTGGTAGTATTAAGCAGAATTTCTATTTTAGAGGAAAACACTTTCACAAGGGATCTTTCAACATTTTCCACTTGGTAACCTATTTAAGGAAATATCAGACAGTCCCTTCAACCGCAGCCCGGGTGAGGAGGCCACTCCACACCGCCCCCACACCCCACCCCAGCTGGTTGGAATGTTCTGTGCAGTTGCCCTGGCTTCTCAGAAGTTCATCCTGGTGATCGAATGCTGTGCTCCAGCCCCACTTGTCAGGTCCCACCCTCTGCTCACTGCCTGCCCTCTGGCTGGGTCAGAACCAGCAGCCAGTGCCTGCTGGGGATGCCAGGAAGGGCTGGCCTGCAGGGCCTCCCAGGAGGACTGCACCTCTAGAGCCTGCCGACCTGGGACCCACGCCCAGTCTTCTGGCTTCAGACCCCACGTACCCATCTGCGCACAGCATGCCTCTTAAGGATGAGTGAATGAATGAGAGGGAAAGTTGGAAGGAACAGCCTATGAACTTACTCGGTTAAATCTTTACCCACCTCCATCACCAGACTCAACTCTGAAATTCCAGAAGGAAAAGAAGGAAGGGGAAAAAAATGCCACATTTCAAATGGTTCCCGCAATGACTCATTTCAGAAGTGGGGGTTCTTCTTTTCTAAAAACGGAATCAATACCATCTTTCATGAAAACAGCTTTTCTTTCCCCTTCAGCTGCAGCCCTGATCCACCCTTCTTGGTTCTGTGCAGAATCAGAGACAGGAGCCAACAACGAGCTCTCCCCATGGGCCTGGTGGGAACGGCAGGGCAAAGCCAGAGAGCGCACTCTCGGAGGCAAAGAAGCTGGAGGGATCCTCTTCTTCCCCCAGGGGAGAAATTAATAATCCCACCCCCTCTGGATTCCAAGCCCTCATCCCACCCAACAAGGCCAAACACCAAGCAGAAGACTCTAGAGCTCACTCATCGTCTTGGATGTCCAAAGGGACCCCAGGACCGTGGAGAGACATTAGGGTCTTTCCTCCAGACCTCCACAGCGGTGGATCAGTGGACAGCATAGGCAATGGCTTATGGGGTAGTTTATTGCAATGTCTCAATGATTGTATTTTTGGACGGGGTTGGGGGATGAAGAAATTCAAATGTCTGCACTCTGCTCTTCTTCCAATGGTCTAATACACTTCGGAGTGCAGTTAGAACGTGTGCACGCTTGGAGCACTTACCTTGGATTGGAAAATTAAACACCCTTGGGTCCATTTATTTCCCTCATTACCTTTAATAATGTCACAGGATAAGAGACACATGGCTCCAAGAGGGGCACTTCATTCTACCCATCCACCCACTGAGCACCCTCTACCGAACAAAGCTCAACCGTGTTTGAAAATGCAAAGGCAGTTTCCCAAAAGACAAGAAGATGGTGTTCTCTATGAAGGGGCATTGGAGCCAACAAGCTTGGTGTGCTCGAGACCTGGCAATGAACTCAACGTTGCTGGGGCACAGTGGGCCAGTGGGGTGGCAGGGGCTAGAGTGGTAAAGGGCAGACCGTGCAAGGTCCTGTAAGCTACGTGGAGGAGTCCAGATGTTACCCTGGGGTGCATGGGAGCTTTTGATATGGGGGGAAATGAGCTTCTGGGAACAACATTTTACAAGGAATCGTAAATCTTCTACCTGGGAGTACATCTGCAATGTTCCTTTTTCTCCAAGCACTTAAAATGTTTCCCAGATCATAAGCTGATCTGTGATTGTCCAGGTGAGAAAGGATGATGTACCAATGCCCCCTGGGGAGAGAGCCCCATCTGGCCTGTGTCTCTGGCAGGGCCTGGCACGATGGGCCATCCAAGCATATGCCACAGAGAAGGGGCCTGGCCCGAAGCCCTTTGTTGACAGCCATAGCTAAGTACAGGCCTGGCAAAGAGGGTCCCCAGGATAATTTCACATGTGAGTAGGCCCCAGGGGAGAAGCCCTTGTCCCCATTCTTGGATCATTGAGTTGGGTTGGCTAATGAGCTGGGTTGAGTGTGGACTTGGCCAGGACAGATGATGAAGAAGAAGACAGTAGAGGAGAAAAGTGGCTCTAGACGTTGGGGTGAGCACAGAGGTACCGCCCTTCTTTTCCCAGCCTCACCTTTTGTGCTCCAAGACCCTGGGAGCTTTCCCAGGAAGGGCTCAGGGCCCCAGAGGAAAGCTCTTCCATTGCCGTGGTGGTGGACTCGAATCAGCTGTTGGCCCACACAACTGCTACCGCGTGTCAGCCTAGAGGTTAGGTGCCAGCTCCTGTATCCGGGGCCTAGCGCAGTGCCGGTGGTAAAGCGGGCCCCTGGCGAAAGCTTGCCAATTGCGTGGATGGGGACAGGCTCCCTCTTCCTCGGCCTGAGCCCCGGGTCTCAGAGACCCCTTGGGCCACAGGACACAGCTCTGGACCGTCTGTGTTTTCAGGGCTTTGTGCCCGTGAATCACCATTTGGCCAAGAGCCACGTCTACCCTCCCTCCTCCAGCCACGTTCCTACCATGGTGTCCACTCGCTCCCATTTGTTTTCTTCCCTTTTTCCTGCTGCCAGAACATTTCCATGTTTCACCAGGAGGGAGGCACTCCTGTCCTTTCCGCTCCCTGCCCCTTCCACCAATTTCCTTTTTAGATGATAAATTTCTTCCTTGATGAGCTTCCTGAGGACTCAGCCAGGGCCCCACCAAGGCCTGCCCCTACTCCCCAGGGATCAGCAACACCAGGCTCCCCAGGCCCTGGAGCCTATTTGGTCTTATCCCACCCAAGACAGAAGCCCAGGCCCATGCCTTCCCTCCTCAGAGTTCAGAACCATGCCCTCCTGAGTCACTGTAAGGAGCAGCTTACAGATAAGAAGAATGCTTTCCTGTGAACCTGGCAGGTGCCTCACCAGGCAGCATGCGGAGTCTGAGTGGCAGGGACTTGAAAGATCAAAGTCGATCTGTCTTTTGGGGGCGGGGGAGGGGAGATCAGGTTTCAAAGACTTGCGACAGGAAGGAATGAATCCCACCTCTATGTGGCTGCACCAGTTCTTTCATTCTGGGCCAGTGGTGTCCCGTCCTTTCCGCAGGGGGCTGCTTCCCCAGACGCAGAGTGTTGTTTTCTTACCACGAGGGAGTTCACCTCTGAATGGGATGTGGTTCCCATTCCGCAGGGAAGAGGCAAGGCCTGATGAGACAGCCTGTGGTGGCGCCCAGCCCACAGCCGCCACCCGCAGCCCCCCACAGTGATGCTGCTTCTCATGCAAGGTGAGGCCAAGTTTGAGTTCCCCTGTTGCCAGTGGAATAACTCAAGGCCAATTTCTGATCCTAATCTCGCCTCCCTGGGGCCACAGGTTGGCTGTTCACTCCACTTCGGGATGCTGTTCACCCCCAACTCCCAGCCAAGGGGCCCACCATCTCTGGGACAGTCGTGAGGAGCTATCATTGAGGAGGAACAAGCCAACAGAGCTCAGTGTGAGAGAGATCTGAGTTCCAGTCCCAGCTCGGCCACCGAAGTGGCTGTGTGACCTTGGGCAAATCTTTTCACTTCACTGAGTCTCTTCCTCCTCCTCATCGCCATCATTGTCATTTAGGCCATTTACTGTGTACCGTAGGCCAAGCAAGTATTATCTTCGGTAACCCTCACCACAATGCTATAAGTAGATAGAATTCTTATTTGAAAGGCAAAGAAACGAGGTTCAGGAAGATTACTAAACTT
This sequence comes from Anoura caudifer, assembly GCA_004027475.1. Taxonomy (NCBI): domain Eukaryota; kingdom Metazoa; phylum Chordata; class Mammalia; order Chiroptera; family Phyllostomidae; genus Anoura; species Anoura caudifer. The sequence continues at coordinate 59,993 of PVKU01001986.1, forward strand.
GCGCAGGATCGAGCTTCACCAGGAAGCAGTGCAGACAGGGTTTCCACCTGGCTCTGTCTTATTCCAAGGACTGCATGTCCTAGGTTGAATGGTGGCCCCAGCAGACACACCCCACTGTAAGCTTCAGAACCCGTGCACGTGATTTATTTAGAAAAAGGGCCTTTGCAGAGGTCATTAAATCATGGATCTTGAGCTGAGATTATCCTGGGTTGTCCGGGTGGGTTCTAAATCCAAAGACAAGTATCTTTAGAGGAGATGAAAGGGGAGAGGACACAGAGGACAAGAGAAGGCCACGTGAGGGTGGAGGCCAGCTCGGAGTGACACAGCCACAAGCCAAGGAGCTCCTGGAGCCACCGGGAGCCGAGGTAGGCAGGAGAGGAGCCTCCCCTAGAATCCCCAAAGGGAGGGCAGCCCTTGCGCACCTTGATTTCGGACATCAGCCTCCAGAAGTATGAGAGAATAAAGTTCTGTTTTAGGTCACTCAGTGTGTGGTCCTTTGTTACTGCAGCCCAGACAGTGGTGCACCGGGAAATGCACACGACTGTATTTTATTGTTGTAAAATGGCCATGGAAAACCTACTTGCTGGAGCAAACAGCAGTGGAAAAGTTTATAAGGACTTTTAGGTCCTCCCAGGCTAGCTGTACTGGCTTGACAGCAGCCCTGGCTAGCACATCCGAGTGGCCTTGTGCCACCTCCCTTGGGAAGCCTCTTCCTGCAGGGACAGAGCGATTCCCACAGACGGGGTGGGGGACGTTAGGGGAAAGTAGGAGGGCTCAGCCTGGGCCAAGTATTCACTGCTCCTGGCAGCCGCCCTGCCTTGGTGCTGCCCATGGCTCAGGCCGCTTCTGGTTTGAGAACCCCTTCTCACTGGCAGTGGTGCAGAGGGGAGAGCGCAGGGCCACCTGGGGCTGGGGGCAGGGAAACATCAGCAGGGACCAGCGCTCCCAGGCTATTAAGGAATCTGACTGAGTCACTCAAAAACATCTCCAGATTGCCTGTAGAATCAAGTTCAAACTCTTTAGCCAGGAATTCAGGACTGGGATCTGGCCCCAGGCTGCTGCCAGATTCCAGGCCCTTGGGGATCCCGGATGCTGACCCAGCTACCCCAGGCCTGGTGCTGTGGGCGAGATGACAGTCTGTGTATCTTCAACCCCACCTCCCCCACTTACCCAGTTGGCCTGTGTAGCCTGTCTCCGCCTGTGAAGCAGCACAAGCTGACCTGACACAGCTTCCCTGGGGGCTCCGCCTCTGTGCCTGTGGGTCAGGGAGGGACATCCCGCTCACAGCCCTCCTGCCCAGGAGCTCCTCAAAGGCAGTGCCTGGTTCTGCTCGGTAGCTGCTCGGGCTCAGCACACAGTCAGGGCTCAGTCAGTGTTCGTAGACGTGAACTGGGCTGAATGAACTTGAGGGTGCTCCTCCCTAGACCAAGAACGATCCCTCTCCTTGAGGGTTTAGGCTGCTCCTGTGTTAGCAGCTTCTGAGCTCCATACTGAAGTGCAGAGAGCTTCTTGCCCTCTGGCGTCATCTAGCTCAGCTCACCACATCCTGCTTTTCGGCGGGCACTGTGCACAGTTCCGGGGGGCACCGTTCACTGAGACCGAGATGTGAGTGGTGCCTCCTGGAGGTGTGCGCTGTAGTCGCCCTGTCCCCAGGTGCCATCTATCCCCCAATGCTGGGCCCAGCTCAGGGACTTCAGACTCTGCTCTTTTTCTCTGTGTTTTTATCTTGCCAAGCACCTCGGGACCTGGCCAGGACCCCCTCCTGGGGCTGCAGAATCTTCCTGCAGGTGCAACCAGCCCCCCACGGCAGCACCCTCAAGGGGACACCTCGCTCTCTGCTCCCCTCTCTAGCCATAGAACTAGATGTGTCCTGAACCAGGTCACCCACCCGCTGCCCATGCTCTGTGCCTTCTGCCTTATGAGGTGACAAATGATGTGTGGTCCTAACTGGGGCACTTTTAGAGGGACAAGGATCCCTGTGGTTTTCTTATTCCAGGACAACAGGACTGAACCACTACCATCCCTGACAAACCGAGATTCCATCCCAGCCTGCCTGACACCACACCTGTGTTTCTAAGTAGAGAAACACTCTACTTAGCGGAGAGAGTGGACATGCAGGTGTGGACATTTTGGTGGGCAGAAGGGAAAGGCAGGGCCAAAGCTCTCTGGGGAGGGGTCCTGGGGCACTGTGAGGGGACTCTGGCTTTTGGTTTCTGTGTGCCGATCCCAGCTGGGCCAGGAGAGCCAGCACAGAGAGGCTTGAGCCGGAGGCCAGGGGCCTGGGAATCAGTCCTCGGTACATGTATGTGGAGCCAGTTGCTTCCTGGCCTGGGCCTTTGTCCACCCCTTGTGCCAGCTGGGCACAACCCTGTCCTTCCTGCCTCATGGAGCCTTGAGAAGCCTTGGGGAGGAGGGGGGTGAGGGCCTTTGTGCCCTGCAAAATATGGTCACTCTTGCTTTCGGTGTCTGGGCCAGGTGTTCTCCTTGAGTGTCTGCTATGGGGACAGTGAGATGAAGGGACACTTCCAGGCACTCACTGACACACTCGCCAAGTATTTCTTCTGGGGGAACTAGCCCTGAGCATACCTCCCTGGGGAGTTAAAAAAAATTTGTCTAGAACATGTCTTCCTTAAAGCATTCTGGATGCAGTGGAATAAAACAGGTGCTGGGATCTGCCCAACGGCAAGAGTGCAAGTAATTAAGAAGCTTCCATGAGTGAGTTGGAGGAGGCAAGCGTGGAGATGGTCGTGGGGCAGCAGTTGGCAGGGGAAGGAAGCAAGCAGACCTGCCTTGCCTTGGGCTGGCACGTGGGCCTGGGTCAGGGGCAGTCGCAGGCTCCCAGAGGGCCGGTCAAGTGGACCAGGGCAGGAGAGGGGTTGGGGGAGGGCTGAGGTCAGTGACACACATTTATTTTCTGATAATTTTAGCTGCCCAGGGAGGAGGCTCAACCTATCTGAGGCCATTGTCTTTGGTTTAAATGGTCCCCCAAGGGAGGCTCACGATGGGACAGGAAAGCCCGCAGAGGTGGGAAGGGCTCAGGCGGTGGACAATGGGCAGCTGGCCGCCTCGTCCCCAGGAAGGAGCAGCCCCAGATCTGAGCGGCAGGGAGGACAATCACATCCCGAGGAGGTCCAGGAGGTCACCTTCTGATCTGGAAGGCCAAGGGATGGATCACAGGAACGGAAACGTGGGAAACGCGGCCAGGCTTAGCGGAGAGCCCAGCTGGAGTCAATTGTTAGCCCACCCACTTGGGGACTTTCCACAGGACAAAACAAATGTTCTCCACATAGAACACAGGGGTCAAGGGGCCATAGGACTAGAAGAGCATTCTGTTTTCCCGCTGCCCTGGAGCCTCTCTGTGTGACCTTGGATGGGTCCGAGGTGCCTGTTCCTGGCCCCTGCTTCCTTGGTGGGGTGGGTGCAGGGCTGAGGACTTGGCGGTATTGAGGGCTATTAGCGGATGTGTCACCAGGCACCTGTTCTTTCGGGCATGGTCTGCCAGGACATTAGTCTGTTGACATGAAGGTGTTCTGACCTACTAGGCTTTGGCTGCCCCTAGTCATCTGCTCCTTGATGTACATCTCAGCTCGGTTTCACCACGGCGCTCAGGTGGGCTAACCAGCCTCTCTTTTCACAGGAAGTGTGGTGGGACTACCTGCAGGAAGACGCCACAGGGCACACCCGGCGCTGTGTCTCCCAATGCACAACCCAAATATGCTGCCAGGGATGCCGGCCAGGGCAAGGCCCTTGGGCACACACAGTCAGAGGACACAGCTGGTCGGGGGCACAGGTGGAGTTTGGAGCCCCCTCTGCCTGCGTTCACAGACTGTTCTCTTTCCTGGAGAAACATATTGGGAGACACTCAGTGGCTGACCCTGGTCCCCAGGGACTCCCTACTGTCCCTGAGACCTATAATGAGGACGGTCACAGTATCCACTCGACGAAATGTGGAGGTTTCTACGGATTCCATTTTATGATAAGACAGGACCACACAATTGACAACACATGGTCTTCAGTGAGGAAAACCCAACTCTGTCGCCTGCTTGCTGTGTGACCTTGGGCCAGTTACTTAACCTTTCTGAGGTTTGTTTTTCTCATTTGGTAAAAAATTTCTACTTCCTGTAGTTGCCTTGAGAAACACATGAGACATTAAAAAATAGCTCTGGCTGGGTATCTCGGCTGGTTGGAGCATCATCCTCTGCAGCAAAAGATTACAGGTTTGATTCCCAGTCAGGGCACATACCTAGGTTGCAGGTTCAATCCCTGGTAAGGGCGTGTACAGGAGGCAAACGATCGATGTTTCTCTCTCACCTCAATGTTTCTCTCTTTCTCTCCCTCTCCCTCTCCCCCTTCCTCTCTCTCTAACATCAATAATAAAAAAAATAGCCTTGGGTGAGGATTAAAAAAATAATTGAAATAGACTCTAGCACACAGTTTTCAAAAAAGTTAGCTCTTAATCTAAAAATATCTCTCTCCCCTTTATTGGGATACGTATAGCTTGAGTTATATATATCTCCACACATTTAAACTATATCAGCATCTGCGGTGACTCAACCCTTCTGTCTGCTGAAAGAGAACAAGCCCCTGACCCATTTCATGTGGTTGCTTTGAAGGATGACTAATGAATGTGCTCATAAAAACCTCTGCTAAATGTCAAACCCTTAAAGACATTCAAGGAGCGTAGGCTTCCTCCAAGGCTGCACATCCAGCTGGGGACAGAGGAAGGAGAACTTAAAGCTGAGTGTGAGTGCGTGTGTCACTCATTTCAAAACTCTGCAAAAAAGAGAACCAGTGCACAAGAGCCTGACTTCTGATCTTTACGGAAGCCCCGACCTGGGAGGTTGGAATGAGCATAGTAGGCACGTTAGAGTGTGGAGAATTGATTGGCCTGTGGCTCATCTGGACCCTTCCCAGGAGCTCTGAGACACTGAGACAGAAAAGCAAGAGTCCTCTTTATAGGAACGTGGTGACAGGGCTTGGGGATCAAGGTCAGGCCCCTGGGATTTGGGTGTGGAATCTTTTAGGGAGGGAAGCCCTCCCCGTGCCCCAGCAGGTATGGAGTTTTGGATGGACAGAAAAGTCACCCTCAGCCAGGATGGCATCCAGTGACACGTGCCCTATGAGGACAGAAGCTCCAGGCCTTCGAAAGGCTGTTCGCACAGCCCACCCCCGGCCCAGCCCCTCGTCCTTGAAAAGGCTGTGGGAATTGGCCCATGTTGCCTGGGAAACAGAGCCCAGGCCAGTTTGCATCCTGAGTGTTTTCACTTCATATTATTTTGTATCCCTGTTTTCCTCTATCACTGATAAAATAATAGTTAACATGCTCGAGGGCTTATTACGTAGCAGGCACAGTTCCAAGTGAATCAGCTCACTTAAGCCTAACAACGGCTCTAGAGGGGCCTTATCAGCCCATTTGCTAGCTAAGGGAACCAGGTGCCCGCGTAACATTTGCAGGTCACCGAGGACTGGGACCTGGCTGGAGCCTGGGCTGGGTCTCGAAAATGTTGTCTGTACCTAACCGGCACTCACTCCATCTCAGACGCTGTTCTAAGGGGTTAATTGACTTAATCCTCCTAATAATCCTGTGAAGTAGGTATTATCCTCACCATCCATGTAGTACCCATGTGGGAACTGAGGCACCAAAGCAATTTGCCCATAGCCACTCTGCCCAGAAGTGTCAGCCAGAATCTGTGTAACCGCCACACCCTGCTCCCTGGTGGGGCAGGGCTGCCCTTTCCCTGCCCCTCCTAGCTCTCCTGGGATGGCCAAGGCCAAGGCCAGAGCACTGTTTGCATTTCTATGGAATGAGAGCAGGAGCTCTGATAGCTGCACACCCACCCCGCACCCGCCTCAGTGGACCCCGCCTGGGTCCAGGGTTCAGACTGTGACTCCGGCCTTGCCTGGGGGAAGCCACAGGCTGCGAAGGTTGAGCTGATCCTGGACTTTTCCAAGGTCACACAGCTGCCTTGGTCCCCTCTGCCGGAAGCTTTGGACTCAGTCTCACGTGGGGTAATGCTTCTGCGGTCAGGGCGAGATGGGAAGCACCTGGGTTCTGTCCTGACTCTGCCAGCACATCAGGGGCTTGACCCCTCCTCTGGAAAACGAGAGGGCAGGGAAAACATATCTGATCTGACAGTATTTTCCACTACTTCCAAACTGCGTTCCACGGAACCAGACGTTGCACAAACCCGGGGTTTCGTCGTCAAATCAGTTTGAGAAACTCTGCAAACCGGGTCCACTCTTAGAGATCCCCAATGCGTGCGGGCACGTGCTCCAAGTCCCCCTCCGAAGGCACCTCTTCAGCCTGCCTACAGCACCTCCTGTATTTACGTAACCAGGGAACCCTGTTTATAAATATAACATTTCATAAATGCATCATTAAGTCTTCCGCAGAGGCCTGCACCGCAGTTCCCTCGGCGAGTCCCACCTCCTCCAGCGTCAGACTGGTGCTGTGCCCTCTGCGGCAGAGGAGTGAAGGCCCTTCAGCAGCGGAAGGCCCGGTGGGGGCCAGGGGCACCACAGCCCGGCCTGAGAGCCGGAGGGAGTCTGGGGAGGAGCCTCCGACACTTCTATCCAGGAATCAGGAACGGGGAGGAGGCGGCCTGGGAGTCAGGCTTTGATGGCCTCGTGGAGCTGGCTAGACCAAGACGTGGCGTCTTGGTTTGCCAGTCTGAGGGTGGTGTGGCGGAGGAGAGGAAAGGGCCTGATGTCTTCTTGGTGGTCTCAAGCACCCCGACTTTCAGCCTGAACCTACAAAATCCACCGAGCCGAGCAAAGCCTTCCAGTTAAATGAGCTCAGCCTCGTCAGCAGACAAATGATCAGCCATCTGCTGTGACTTGGTTCACCCCACGCACGTAGCTCGCTGACGCAGTCCTCCTAACCACACGCAGTTCTGGGCTTTAGGACAGTCCTGTTGAACACAGGGCCCAGCACAAATAACGCCCCTTTATTATGACTAAATCTTTTATGACACAGTCATAAGCATGTAATTCAGTAACACAACAATGCCACACTCAAGCACAGCGTGTGACAGTCTAGGTGAAACGTTCAGACTAAAACTATAAATCATTACATCTGTATATTACCCTACTGACCGACTCCGGCGGGCGTTGCCTCTGCCGGACCCTGCATATTTTCTCTGTCCCTTTACGTTCCAGGGACGTTTCAGTGCTCCTTGAGGGACAGAACTGTCCCTCTCACGAATCTAGCTCTGACATGGGCAGAAGCTAAGGGACTGGGTTTTGTTCCTTTATCCTTCCAGTTTTTCAATCAATAGACACTTACTGAGCACTTCGGGGTTCATTCACTTGGATTTTTTTTTCAATCAACAAACATTTTCTGAGTACGTCCTCCATTTCTGGTGTTGTGCTAGGTGCTAGGGACCCAGAGTGGCATCAAACATGTCCTTTCCCTAAGAGAAGCACAAACTGGTGGACCTCAGGAAGGCAATGCCCTTGTACAAGAGTATGGCAGTGATGTTTCCCTGCGTCACGAACAGAACGCACGTGAGGAAGATGAGCATGCAGTCTAGCGTGTGAGGTACAGGGACCGACCAGTGGACAAGCCTCCTGGGCACTCCTGGGAGAGATGCCCAGAGCACGCCCGGCCCGGGGACTGCTCGGCGGAGGACACAGAAACACACAATCGGGAGTGAAAGACAGGCCAGGCAGTTGGGACAACCTGGGCAAAGGCTGGACCGTGCAGAGCAAGACAGGGCCCAGGTCATGAAGTGTCTCTTAAGCCACATTAAGGAGTCTGAACTTTATCTGGAGGGCTTTTAGCAGGAAGAAGACTTGAAAAAAATCTATGTTCTTGGGAAGATCTCCCTGGTTGTGGGTGGAGTGTAGGAGCTGGCAGGACAGCAGCTGCAGGAATGAGAAGATGCTTCCACCTGGTCTGGGCCCAGCACAGCCAGAGATGGGGATGTTCCCGGGGGCCAGGCAAGTCTGCAGGTTTAGGGGAGGCCTCCGAGGCAGGCCAGGGGCCAGCTACGCGGTGGAAGCCCCTCCCCCCCCACGTCACAAGCGCAGCCCTCTGTCCGCCTAGAGCCTGCCAGGCGGTGGGGGCAGGGAAGGCACAATTCCTGTAACGCCGCAGCACTGACAAAGATGTGGGAGCTCTTGGGGCCTCTCCCAGGGGCATGTCCCTGCGCAACAGCAGGCAGTTTCTGCCCTGGGACAATCCCATCACAGTATTCAGGCAATTAATTATTTCTTATCTCACGAGTAAGGGCCCATGTGGAAATCACTCCCATCCTTCTGCTCGGATTTTATGTCGCTGTTTATTCTGAACAGGAAAAGAGCAGAAAATAGAACTGTTTTCAGAACGGATGCCAAGTGGAGGTTTTTTTGTTTTTGTTTTTGTTTTGTTTTGTTTTGTTTTTGGTGATTTCTGAGTGGTGAAAACAGGGATGGGGACACAAGTGCCCTTTCTCTGGGGCTGTGGAGCCAGGAGCAGGCAGCCTGCAGAGGGTCTGTTCTGGAAGTGACATCCCTTGCTCATCCAAGGGGGCATCTGAGAGACCAGAAGAGCTGGGGCCCCAGCATCTGCCTCAGCCCCAACGCTTCACTGTGTCAAGGTTGCTCCCTTTGTGGAGAGAGGTGCCAGCCACCTGGGTTTGGAGCCTGCAGCGTCCTGGAGGGCTGGAGTGAGAGAAGGGGGCGGGGGGGGGGGGGGGGCGGAGCCAGCCCTGCCCGGCTGGCTGCTGGTGTCCTGAAGGCAACACTGGCCAAGAGCAGGGCACCCAGGCTCTGGCCCTGGGTCTGCCTATTCGTGTGATGCTGAGTTAATGATGTTATTTTCTGGCCTCGGTTTCCTCATCCGTAGAATGGGTTTCTATCCTCAGTAAATGCCCCAGGAAAGAGAAGAATACAGCTCCCGGATGCCCATACACCCAACGAAGACTCCTAGGAGTACCCCCTAGAGCAGCTGGGCTGGGAGTCGGGTTAGGGACAGCGAGGAGGTGCACGTGTTGGTGGGGGCGGGGTTGTCTCTGTGCCATGATCTTGCTGCAGTTCACCCCTCCCCACAAACTGCAGGGACATGGCCCATAATAGGCCTTGCTTGACATCCTCAGAGTTTCAGGGGAGGGTCCTTGGAGCCTCAGACCTGGGATGGGGTTGCAGGTCTTGGAGGGCAGGAGGTGGGACACACTCAGGACTATCTGGCATCAGGTAGAAATACAGCCTCTCTGTGTCCTTGGATCCACTCATCTTGCTGAGCTTTAATTTCTTCATTTATCCGAGGGGAACCCCCCAAGCCAGGAATTTATTTATGAAAATTGTGTATTTATTCTCATATGTTTAAACTTCAGTCACCTTCAAAGTACTCTGCATTTGATACAATACAGCTATCAAGACATTTTTCCACTGCTCAGAACAGCTTTTGAACGTATTGGTTTCACCGTATTTTAGTGCTTCTGCCGTTTTTTAAAAATTTTTCCCACCTTTTCCACATCGGCAACATGTTTCTCTTTGAGGACTTTTTTCACTTGGGGAAGCAAAAACAGTTGCTTGGGGTGACACTAGGTGAACAGGGAGGGTGTAGCACAGCGGTCATGCCGTTTTCGGTCAAAACCTGCTGAACGCTCGGCGTGGTGTGGGCAGGTGCATTTGTAAATCACCCATCGTGAAATGGGCAAATGCAGGAAACAGTCTTCAGAAAAAATTCACTGGAGCCGAACACAGCCTCTCACAACAGCACCAGCTGGTACACTGATACAGATGGGTTCCTAGAACACTCACCTAGCAGGGGAAGTCTGTACTACAAGGGGCTCGCACTCCAGAAGATAACTCCAGTTTTTTTGTGTCCCCCCTCGTATGTCGGGTAATAGTGCTGGCCCAGTGACTGGGGGGAGAGATAAGTGAGAAGACCGAGGGGGCACACTGACAGTGTTCACTGCCATGTCCCAGTGCCCTTGAGGTGGCCTCGAATTAATGTTTGTTGAGTGAATAATGCAAGTGAAGTACACAGGACAGTAACTGGTACAGACTCAAAAACAAGCGGAGCTGCCGCCTGCACGCTCCATACTGTGCCCCCGACACCCTCAGTGATGGCTACTGACTCTGATCTTTCACATACAGGGATCCATGCTCACCCGGCCCTTTACCAAAGAGGAATGTCCACACCCAAGTGACCACCCCTCCACTGTCCGTCCCACCAGGTGCTGAGGAGTATTGTGAAAGCTGAGTCTCCCCAAAGAAGTGGGGGTCCCTGGACCTCAACCCGAGTCACCCACTTCTGCCCTGCCCTGTCCTGCCCTGCATTGCCCTCCTGACCAGGGTGGGGCCAACTCAGTGCTGCTCGATCCAGCCTTGTCCACCCTCTGTCCTGCTGGCTCTGAGGCCATGGCTGCCCCTTCTGGCTTGAGACAGGATTTCCCTTGTGCAATGCAGATGGAGGGAAGAACATTGGAGGAGGCCAGAAGTCGGGAGGGATGGCTGAGCTGGGGGTGTGTGATTAACCTGGGCTCTTGGGATGGGGGTTTGTAGCTGAGGATGCTGGGAAACTGGGTGACCAGCTGTCCTGGTTTCTGGGTCTGAGCCACTTTCCAGGACGCAGGACCTTCAGTGCTGACACTGGGAAAGCCCTGGGCAAACGGGGATGAGTCGGCCAGTGTACTGGGGAAGCTGACCCGAGTCTCAGTAGAAACAGGCTTTGAAGACACCGGTAAGAAGTTCTGAGTTCTGAAGAGCTAGTTACAGCAGGATCTTTTTGGGGAAAGGGGAGGGAGGGAAGCATCTTCTACAAATCAAGCCCACTTGATCTCCACACTGATGGGAATATTCATCTCTATTTTACACACGAGGAAATGGAGTGTCAGAGAAGTTAGTTCACTTGTCCCAGGTCACAAAGCAAATAGACAGTTGGTGATTCTAAAGCTTGAGCACTCAGCCACCGAGCCACTGTCTCAGGGTGAGGCTCTGGCCGGCCAGGGGTTGCGTACTGTGGCCCGAAAGCCAGGGCCGCCTGAGAGCTCTCTGAGGATGGGCCTCAGAGGCCCCGGGAAGACGGGCCTGCACTGACTCCCGGCTTCCCCGCCTGTGGCACGGATAGCCAGCAAGCAGCCCCCAGCTGGTTCGGCCTTCCTAGTTCTGTGTCCCCATCATCTGTCCCAGGGTCTGGTCAGCACAGGCCTCTGTGAGCAGTGTTGACTGTATGACGGGTCCATGACTAACAGGGTCCCCAGCAGCCCCTCCTAGAGGCAAGAAACAGAATCGGACACAGGCCACAGGGTCCAGAAGGAGACCCCCTGGGGTGGAGGGCTGGGAGTGAGCAGGGAGGCTCTGCCCTGGCTGAGCAGGTAGCATTTCTCCTGCTCCAGGGATCAGCGATAGGTCCAGCTCTCTCCCAAACAAGCCCAAAGTGTTCAGGACAGGGTGGCCACTCCTCCCTGACAGCGAGGCCCAGAAGCATTAAAGGGCTGAGCCAAGAAGCTCTCATCTAGAACCGGATGTGGGTGCGCCAGGGAGGAGTTGGCAACAAGAGGAAAGCCAGCCCAGCAGGTGGAGCCCGGGCCTGATGGCCTGGCAGCAGGTGTGGCGGGCAGCCAGTGTGTCCAGTGGGAGGGCTCGCATGTCTGGACAGGTGGCCCGAGCCTAATGATGGGAGTCTGGCCCCAGGCAGCCAGGCCCTGAGTGCCTGACCTGCAGCAGAAAGCGGGTGGTCTGCGTGGCATGAGTCCTTGGCACACACACCTGGCCTTATACCATCTTATGTTCGGCTGGCCCTTGGCTGTGGCATCACACCCACACCAGGGAGCCAGCCCGCTGCGGCGGGCGTCCAGCAGTCAGGACTATAGAGCCGCAGTGCGGGTCACAGGGCTGGAGCTGCCAGGCAGCGGGAGCCTCTGTGGGTGAGCTGTGCTCTGCCGAGAGCCCCACATCAGGCCCCAGAAGAGAAAAGCTAGTGAGGCTGCTTGGGCCTCGGCCAGGGGGCTCTTGGTGGAGGTGGCAGCTCAGACCTCAGCTGTGGGTAGAAAGCCAAAGCAGGGTCCTTTGCAGAGAGGAGGGGCAGATGGGGTGTCTGGGTCCTCTCCAGCCCATAGGAAGCCCATCATAAGCCAAAGATCAAGGATGGGGGCCACCAGGGCCCCCATGAGAGAGAGACCCCCACGGGCCTTTCTGTGCAGCTCTGGGGTCTAGGACCGATTCTGGCCAGGAGCCTCCAGACGCCCTTCCTGGGCACCAGGCTGGGGCGGGGGCGCCTCCGAGGCTCCTGAGAGCTGCTCTGGAGTGGGGAAAGGGGGGTTGCCGCTTTGTGGCTACAGAGCATCTATTTGGGGTGATGAACACGTTGGGAATAGTTGGTGACAGGCACGCCGCACTGTGAAAGTCGTTGATGCCACTGAACTACACCCTCGGCTCAAGCGGCAGACTCTCTGCTGCGTGTGTATGCGTTTTACCACACTGAGAGAAAAATAAAAAGGTTGTCAAGGTCATGGAAGACAAAGAAGGGCTGGGAAACTGTCGCAGATGGAAGGAGACAGGGAAGCGTGACAACCAAATGGGCTGTGGTGACCTGGATTTGATCCTGGAGCAGAGAAAAGGCCACCTCCTGTCCGTTAAGGCAAACCTGGTGAGGTCTGAATGCCGTTTGTCGGTTAGTTAACGCCATTGCCCCAGTGTTGACTTCTGAGCTGTGACGAATGCCCCACGGTTATGTAAGGCGTCTGCATTAGAGGGAGCTGAGTGCTGGGCGGACAGGAACTCTCTGTACCATCTCTGCCTCTCGTCTGTGAAGCTAAAATTATTCTAAACTATACAGTTAAAAAAAAAGAACAAAACCAAAGCGGGACCTGGGGTGCCTAGGAGAGCTGGGGCCTGGCTGCCCGTGGGCCTCTGGTGCTGTCCAGGAGCAGCCAGGGGGGCTGGGCTGTCTCTCAGCAGTCGGAGGGTGGGTGCCAACTCTGTGCAGGGGCGAAGGAGCGGGAAGGGGAGGCAGGTGAGAGGTGGGAGGGCTCCCAGCACCTGAGCCTGGTAGCAGCTTATCTGAGAGCTTTGCTGGGTTTCTCCTGTTCCCCTTCCTCTTTGCACATCTTGGTTCCATCTCTACAATGGCTCCCCCCCAGTTTCTGTCTACCAGCACCGTGGGCCTGGGCACAGGGACATCCGTGTCCCGAGGTTTGCTTTCCCATCACAAGGTGGTCATACAGCCAAGCCTGGCCACACACTCTGAGGCCAGGTTGCAGGCGGAGGTTCTTAGAGCGGGATTCCTGTCCCCAGTCACTTATTAGAGGAAAAACAGTTAGGACGGGGGGTGAAAAGCAAGAAATAACATTTATCGAGCACCTACTGCATGTCAGGCCCGGTGCCAGATATTTTACGGATGGTTCTCCTTGATCTCCCCACAGACTGCAAGAGAAGCCTGGTTATCCCCGTTCTGCTGAGCAGACTCAGACTGAGAGAGGTCGGGAACTGCCCCCACCTGTGTCAGAACCCGGAACAAACTCCTGTATCTGTCGGACCCCAGATTCTGTCTTTCCTGCTCCAGGACGGGACACAGGGTGGGACCTATTCAGCTCTCCAGGCCTGGGGCAATGTCCAGGCTGCGGGATGTTCTGAGCTTCCAGGAGCATTAGGTGACAGGGCAGAGGGCACACCTGGTGATGTCATTCTCCAGAAGGGGGCAGGGCCTTGTTTGCGAGGTCAGAGTTCCTATGGACGGAGGGGCAGGGCAGTGGGGAGGAGCCAGAGCTAGTCCTGTTGGGGGCTGTTGTTTGGAACCGGGGAGGCCACAGTCCCTGGGGTTCTGGCAGGGCCTGAAGTGGAGCACAGGCCCCCTTGGAATGCCTGCCCTCAGCCAGGCCCCACACCCCAGGGTTTCCTCGGTCACTGTTTTGGAGGGAGCACGTACATCCCAGAAGAAGCCCTGGATTCGGACACTGGACATTTCCCCCATCCCCCTTCTCTCCCGCCATCCTCTGGGCCTTGCTTCCGTGTCCCCACCTGCCTTCCCCTCCACAGATGTTCCCTGTGCATAGGTCTGGGGACTGCTCCCATGTGACCTTGCCTCGCCCTCCGCCATCACCACGCCCACAGCTCCAGGAGTGGTCTCCTTGGGGGAACTGTGCCTGCCAGCACTGTGCATCCCCAGAGAGCCCGGGCGGTCTTCTTGTCCTCTGGTCTCTGTCACAATTGTCAAAGAGCTCAGGGCTCAGCAGATAAAGAGCAGGGCTGGAGCCACGCTTCTCTGGGCATCCTGGCGGAGGCAGATGAGCCACGTGTGGGAGGTCCCAGCTGGAGCCCAGACCCGCCCATCTCGCTGCTCTGGCTACAACCTCTACTCTGACTCCCACTTCCCCATGCCAGAGGTCAGAGAGGACAGTGAGCCTGGAACGTTCTGTAACTACAGGCTGTGGATGCTGGCTGTGATTGTGCAAAAAAAAGGCCAGTGTGTTTCCAGAAAACACAGAGTGATCTCGAAAGCCATGGCCACCCCCTCCACGGTTATTCTTAGAAATCCCAGAACACCACTAACTAGCTCGCCCTTAGAAACAGGACTGCAGCAGAACACAAGGGGGCAGGGCGGGGAGTGGCTCTCCTGGAGACCCCCCAACCCCCACTGCCCTGCCCGCTCTCTCTGCAACCAGAGCAGCCTGGGGGAGCCTTGAGGAGGCAGGCTGGAGGGCCAGGTGGCAGGGTGGTGTCTGTCGCAGAGCACAGAAGTGACCCAGGCCACTCTGCCACTTGGCTGCCTTTGTGGCTCGAGCCCTTTATTGATGAGCACACCTGTGTCATTTGCTTGCCTTTCCTTTCAAGTCATTTTTTCCAGGGTTCTCTTGCAGGGAACTCTGGAGGCCAAGGCATCACGGTTTGAAGCCCCTAACCCTTAATTCCTTGCCTTTGGCCTTGTGGAAGTGTGAGCCAGATCACAACCACCCTTGCTTGTCCATTCGGCAACTGCTTGGGGTGGGGTCAGGAGTGGCTGCAGGGATAGGGAGACTCAGACTCTGTGTGTGGCCCCCTCAAAAGCCCAAGCTGCAAAGTCAGGTGTACAAATAATTCTGCAGCAACACATGTGAAAAGGGCCTAGGAAGGGGGCAAATTGAGGGTTATATGATTTGAAGAGAGAAGTTTGGTACAGCTAAGCTAGGCATGCTTCCTGGAGGAGGGGGCATTTGCCTGAGGCTTGAAGAACTTATTTATTTGTTTAGAATCCTATGTATTGGAAGGGGAGCAAGGCTGAGCAAAGCCCCAGATAAAAGGAACAGAAGCTGAGGCAACATGGGGTGAGGCTCAGACTGTGTCCAGCAGACCCGGTCCATCATTCCGAGGACAGGCTGTGTGACTCTAAGGAGTATCCTTCCTCCCACTGGAAGAGCAGGAAGATGTGAGGATACCATGAAATAACAGGTGAGAGGAATGCCTGGCTACGGGGGACCTGAGGGCCCCGCTGCAGTCACACTCACTGCAGTCCGGATGTGTTAATGATGCGGCAGAAACTCCTGGCTGCCTCCAGGCAGAACTAGATAGTTCCTTGTGACTGGTCTGACGTCAAACCCCTCTGCACAGCGTGGGCTCTGGAGCCCCACCCTGGGAGGAGAGGCATATCACCACTCTACCAGAGCCAGGGCCCCTTCATCAGGGCAGGTGACCAGGATCGTCTGTGTGTCAGGGAACCCCGCTGTCAGCCCAGGTCCAGCATCCCTGCCCCAGCCCCAACCCGTAGGGAAAGCAGGCTGAGGCCTGGGCCCAGTTCACACAGCGCATCAGAGGAGGCTGGCGCTGGGCTCCCGCCTAAGGTCAGGCTGCTGCTCCCATCCTCCTTCCAACAAGAGATTCCTTCCTTTCTCATGGCTGGAGGCACCCTCCAGTCCCCGTTCCTCCCATCAGGAGGAATAATTTACATTCAGGAAAGCAACACCTGTCAACACTCTTCTCTCCTGAGATGATTGCTCCATGGGGGCCCTCGGCACCCCAAAGTGGTGCAGGGCCGGGCTCCTAGGGTGCAGCGTAGAAGCCTTTTGCTGTCCCTGAAGACCAGGCCAACACTGTACTTCAATCCACAAGTAGCAGAAGAGCAAACGGCGGCATGCTTGAGTTAATAACTCTGTGATCTCAAGATAGTGGTTGGCCAGGGAAGGTCTCTGTCCTGACTGGCCCAGGTGCGGTGGGTGGAGGTGGAGAGGGGTGAGGAGATCCGAGGGAGAGGGTGCTGACAGTGGAAACCTCAAGTCCTCAGGCTGACAGAGTGCTGTGGTGTGTGTGTGGGGGTGGGGTGGGGGGGGGCTCTGCCACCTGAGGTTTAGGAACTGAAACCAGAAAAGTCGGCTGCCTGTCACTGCCAGAACCAATCAGTAGAGACAAGCATTGAATCTGTATGGACGCTTTATTCAGATACCAGCGATCTAAGAAGATGGCCGGTTATATACCCTAAAAACTCTCTTAACACCTCATCTCAAGCTGACCTTTTTATAAGGACAAAATAAGGGTAGGTGAGGGGTTTGGAAAAAGGTTAACCAGATGAGAGTTATACTCCATGGGGATTTCACTAGAATTTCTTTATCAACTGATCAACAACTCTATCTGCCTCAAGGAAGTTCCCTTCCTGGAACACAGTGGCTCAGACGAGATGGCTTGCAGAGCTCCTGGGGCACAAGGGTTGAATGGACTGTCCACCTCCTGGAGTCACGTAGGTCATGCATTCCGGTTCCTGGAATAACGGCATTCCACGTGCATTAGTCATTCATGCCTATCAACTATAGCTGAAGCCCAAATCTTTAACTCTGGAGTTCATCTATCAGAAGTAGAATGCAGCCGGGATTTCATGACGGCTGTCCCATGGGGCAGTCACAGGGCTCCACAGAGCATATGGACTCGAACTCCCCTGTCTGAGTGGGGAAACTGAGGCCATGCTTGCTGAGTTTCCCCAGGGAGTTAGTGGTGACCCTATGAAGGGAAGGCAGGAGCGTTGTCTCAAGCCCGCTGTGGACTGCAGGTGCAATGGAGAGATGGGATGGAGGTGGAAGGGTGGGAGAGGCTGTGGGAGCCCAGCGGAGGAGGTAGGACCCGACACGGGCCGGGAGTGGGGTCCAGGACCCTGGGCCTGAGCAGAGGGGAGCCTAGGAAACCTCTGACCGGATTAGTGGTGGCCAGGGGCTAAGGAGTGGGTGGGGCAGGAGGGAAGTGGCTGTGGCTATCAGAGGGCAACCTGAGACATCCTCCTGGTGGCAGAAATGTTCTTCTGTACCTTGACTGCCTTAATGCCAGCATCTCAATATCCTGGTTGCGGTACCTGCACTATGGTTTTATCCACAGGATCACTCAGTATTACTGCATGTGAATCTACAATGATCTCAAAATTAAAAGTCTCCTTTAAAAAAGAAAGAAAAAACAGATTTCTGAGCTGGGTATGTAGAAGGGTCTGAGGGACAGAGGGGCTGGCTGGGAGGTGAGTGCAGAGCAGAGTGGACAGGGTGTGCCCAGCACACCCCAGGCACCAAGGCTGCCTGGGACAGAGGGTCTTGGGCTCACGGCTGGTGCAGTCTGTGAGCACAGTGACTTCTGGGACCAACAGAGAGAGCATCAAAGAGCAAGGAGCAGAGCTGCGAGGCACTCAGAGCGAGGATGCTGCCGGAGGAAGGTGAGGAAACACCGAAGACCCTTAATGAGTAGGGGTGGCCGGGTGGTTGGCAGGGCTGGTGTCTGTTCTATGGCCCAGTGTGGAAAAGTAGTCATTGCAGCCAGAAAGGGAGTTGCCAGCCACGCTGAGGACAGCACCCTGGGCCACCTCTAAACCAACAGCTATTTATGTTTCCGCAGGAAGGGTTTAGACTAGATGCCGGGTGGATTTGGACGCAGGAAGTGCCATCAAGGGGTATTCAGCCAGACTCGGGGCTGTGCTGCCTGAAACTTGGTGGGGTGGGGTGGGGCGGGGCGGGCAGGCACTTTCCCCAGCAGGAGCTGGAGGAGACATCCCTTCCAGGGCACGGAGCTAGTGTCCGATGGTGGGGCAAAGGTGCAAAGGTCACCAAAACGAGAAGGTATCTTTAGACTGGAGAACGAAACAGGCGACTCCGTACAACATGACAGAACTTGTTACTCACAGAAAGATTGGGCCAGAGTGGACAGGCGTCCCAGCTGTTCTTTGCAAATTATTCTCTGTTACCAGACCCCTCTTACAGTACTGTTTTATAGAACTCAGGTACAGATGATTGATAAGACAGAGAAATGAAGAATGCAGTAGTGCCCGGGGCGGTAACTTCTCGTGTTCATGTGCTAGATGATTGCCTATAATCAATACCATTGCCAGTTTATTTATCTCAGTTGTCACACCACTCAGCTGTTGCCAACAAAAATATTTATGGCCACATTTTAAGGAACAGAGATCACCATCGACTATAAAGCTTTGATATGGTTGCTAAGGGCAGTAAAGTGGGTCAAAGGTCACAGCATGAAACTTAAACATAAAATGAAATCCGGGACACAAAGATGCAGTTGGTTTTGTTCACATCTATATCTACAGAGGCTAGTGACACAGGAAACAGAAAGATGACAACTTTAGTGGCAGGTGAGGTTAACTCTGGCAAATGGACCGATGGACCCAGAGCTCTGCTCTGAGGCGCAAGTTCTGTGATTTGAAATAACAATTCATAAGCACCCAGACAGAGCCCTGTGCTGAGGTTCCCTTCTGCATCCCCAACCTGGCTTCCCTGGGCCCCCTAGTTTGCCTGCGATGCCCTCCCACGTCTCCAGGCCTCAGCCTCGGTTCCTTGTCAGCTCCCCACCGTGTCCGATGCTCGGAACCCTGAGCATCTCCTCTGTGCAGAACCCGTGCTGGCCCTGGGCACACTGACATACACCAGACACGGTCCACCCTGTGAGGGACCGCGGTCTAGCAGGAGAGACAGATTTGTAATTAAGAACGGTTCTCAAAGAGGGTCAGACAGGCATGCTCCGCAGGTGGCATCTCTGCCTCTGGGTCTGTCAGTGGCAGGGACATGTTCCAGCCCAGGCAGGGGAGCCCAGCACTGAGGACCTGTTCCCCAAGGTTGTTGAGGGTGCCTGCCTCCGATTCTGGTGCTGCCGGAGGAGCCCTTTTGTCCTCGGGGGCAGGGAGGCTGACAAAGCTGATGATCCTTGTCCCTAGAGCCTGCCCAACACTCTGAAGCCAGGTCTGCAAATTTGCCATCAACCTTGCTGGGAACCGCCTTGTGCTCGATGCCCAGGCAGACCCAGGGATTGGGGCAGGGAGGGGATGGAGGTGGAGAAACCCACACACTGCCCTGCAGGGCTCCTGGCCGAGCTGGTGCCATGTGGACTCATCTCAGGAATCCAGAGACAACCAGACAGTGTGTGTGTGTGTGTGGCGAGGGGGGTGAGCCCAGTGGGGCTGCAGGCTGGTGGGAATGTTGACATGGGGGAGTTCTTCTCACAGGAAAAGATTCCACTCAAGCTTCCTGTAGTCTGGGGATGTGTCTGGAGCAGGGAAAGCTACTGTAGAGGAAGAAGGGCTGGGCAAATGGGTCGAGGGGGGCGCCTGGCATCTGCAGGGCAGCCTGGAGACTCCCATGTAACTGCCCTGACTGAGCATCTTCTGTGCTGTTTTGCCACCAAGAAGGCAGCATTACCTTCAATTCACAGAGGATGACAGCGAGGCCAGAGAAGACAAGGGATCCACCCAGACACTAGGAGCCAGTAACCAGAAGAAATCAGCTTCTCGGCTGAACTAGACCCAGGGCAGCTTCTGTGGGCTGGAAGGAGGGCGCTTTCTGGAGGGGCCTGGGAAGATGTCTGGGGTGAAGGCCAGGGACAGAGTGTGGAATGCCGCAGAAGGCCGACCAGGGCGTTCCCACTGCAGTGCCGGGTAAGAGCTCCACTTTTTACGTGTGACCGAAAAGGCCTGCTCCCTCAGGAGCTCACCCTTTTGCTACTGGCCTGGGCTTTGCTTCTGCAGGAATTTTTGGGAGCAGCCAGTATAAGCATGGGCACAGGCCTGGCTCCAGCGCTTCTGAAGTGGGGTGCCTTGAGCAGATCTCTTAAGCTCTCCAACCCTCAGTTTCCTCCTTGCAGCAAGATCTAATAATACATTGCCAGCTGCTGCAAGGATTAGCGGTACTGTATGGAAAGCACTGGACATATGATCACGCACAGTAACGAGCGGCTATTAATATCACATCAGCTGCTGGCTGCAGCCACCGCCTCCTCAGCGGCCCCTGCTTCGGCCACCCCGTCACCTCTGAGGGGATTGCTCCAACCTCTGCTAAAGCTGCCAGGCGGGGATCAGTCTCCCTAGGATTTGAGACAGGGCCCTCCAGGCTGGGAGGTGCCCTGCACGTTAAGGAAACGGAGGGGCTTCCCCCAGCCCTGCACGCGCACGGTTCTCACAGCCTCGGAGAGGAGGCGCCAGCGGAGACAGCTGGTCCCGCAGCGCTCCCTCTCACAGGAGCTGTTAGCCGTGTCATGCATCCATTTGTAATGAAATGGAAGTGTTTTGATTTCTCTGGGAAGCCGGATTTTCTCCCAAATCCTTGCTGCTTTCATCCTTGGACATGAAACAGCCCATTCTAATCTCAGATGGAGGGGTGGCGGTTCTGAGGCGCCCATGAAATCTGATCGCCACCTCGGCTCCTGGGCGGCAGCTTTGATCGCTGGGAGGGAGCCCCGCGTCCCCGGCTCGGTGCTAATAGCCCCATGCATTATTGAAGAGCCGTGGTTCAGCGCAGACACATTCAGGGAGCGATCCAGATTGCAGGCCGGGCTGCCAGCTGCTTCTCTTGCTCCTCGGCGATGGGGCTCTGTAAACCGGCAGAGCGCCTGAGAACAGGCACCTGACCGAGCTGTCTGGGCAGCGCCCCCACCCTCACCACAGGCCGGCCAGAGGGCGGCTGCCAGGGAACAAGCAGATAAGGTGAAGGAACCACTTTCCAGCTCTCTCACTCGCTGCTCCTCTGACCCGAATGTCTGAAGAACCACCAGCTGCCCAGGGAGCACCCCTGGGAGCTGCGCACGGGAGGCCTCAGCTGACCACGGGCTGGGCTGTGGCCTGTGTTCTCATTCCTCGCTGAGTAGGACACTGATACTGAGGCTTTGGGGCCACAGGGTCAAGGCAAAGGTTGGGACTCAATTTTCCCCCAAATTTGCTAGGAATGCTGAGAGGGGGTGGGTAGGGGGTGGGTAGGCTCATCCTCACTGACTCTTTGAGCTGGGTAACCTAGCCAAACCCTCTCTCCTTCTGTGACGCTAGGCACTGAGGACAGAACAGTGAGCAAGGACAGATGGGGGTCCTGGCTGGGGCAGGCGGCCTTTGGTGACCCCCGCCTCCTTGTAGTCATGTACTTAGTGTAGCCCCTTCCCACACTGAGGAAGGCTGACCTGTGAAACCAGTCAAGAATTGTGGGGATGATGTCTGTAGTGAGGTTAGCAGACACGTGGTGGCTCCTGCCTTGTCCCCCGGGACTTCTCGCTCTCGAAGGAAGCTGCCGCCACATCCTGAGGACTCCCAAGCAGCCTGTGGAGAGGCCCAGAGCCCTCCCGACAGTGGGTCTTCAAGCCCCAGTCCAGCCTTCCGATGACTGTGGCCCTGGCTGATGCCTGACTACCAGTGTCATGAAAGACCTTGACCCAGAATCACCCAGCTAAGTTGCCCTCGGATTTCTGACCAATAGAAAGTGTGAGATAACAAGGATTTGTTGATTTAAGCAGCTACATTTTGGGCAAATTTGTTACACAACAATAAATACCTAATACGTGGGTCTTGAGTGAAGATCACAGTCTCGGGGAAAACTCGACAGTGGTTAGATAGTTACAACAGCAGCCAGAAAATTACAAACATGAAAGTTGCTGCAAACACCTCCATTAGAAAGAAGGGGCTTGTAGGAGAAGTCGGGGAAGCGGGTGGCAACTGCTCTGAGGCCGCGGGCTGAGTTCAGCTAAAGCAGGTGGAGAAGGCAGGAAGACACTCCAGGTGGAGAAGCAGCGTGAGCGGAGGACCTGGGTCGGGTGGGAGCCGGAGGTACAGACGAACATCAAGGAGGCCAGGGGTTGAGGTGGCACGGGGAAGAGAGGTACCCAGGTGGGCCTAGAAGGGTCGGAGGGGCCTCCTACCGCTGAAGGATGTCCGCTCAGCCCAAGTGCCGAGGGGGCCCCAGGGTCTTACTCAGACGAGCGGCGTGCTCAGACCTACGCTTTCAGCTTTGGTTTTTCAGTTAGTGTGCAACTTGGTTGGGAGATCGAGGGTGGATGGGGCGTGCAGCAGGAGCCCAGAGAGGGATGGAGTGTGCAGAACCAGGCAGTTTAACTGACATGGGGAGGGGTGCACAGATGGGGGGAGAATCATGAGCTTGAACTGGGGGTCCTTGGTGACACACTGGCCCTGGTGGGGGCGGGGAGGTGCCCAGGAGGAGTCCTCGGTCACATAGCCATGGGTGGTAGGGGGCTGAACCGGTCTGAGAGAGCCAGAAAAACGCACCTGACAGGGCTGGCTGTCAGCCGGACAGGCTGTCCAGGGTGCATGTGCCCAGTCGCCTCGAGGACATGGGTCTGCCTGGCCCCTGCATTTGGGCATGGTCCTGACACAACAGCTTACAGTCTAGGGGGCAGATGACGCCACAGAGGAAACAGCGAGGGACTCGCGGGCCCCTTCCGAAGGGCAGATCTGCTAGGACAAGGTCTGGAGCAGCGGCCCCTGTGGGGCCCTGCACGCTTTTCAGAGGGTCCGGGAGGTAGCCATACTAAGACATCGTTTATCTTTTCCACGCTCCTCCCTCCTTCCTGATGACGCAGGGCAGCGTCCGGGAGTCCCGGTGGTCTCGCGGCAGGGGGAGCGCAGGTGCAGACACCGTCGCCTGCCCGCCTGCCATTGGTTCAGAGAGTTGCAAACTGTAAAGCAATGCCATTCTTCTCACCGGCTATTTTCATTTTGGAAAATAGAGTTATTTTTCATAAAAATATACATAGTAACGTAGGTTTGTTGTTTTAAATAAACAATTTAAAATGGCCTCTGCTTTAATGTCTCACGTGGTAAATATTGATGGCCATAACCCACCTAAACAGATGATCTTAGGGTTTTTGTTTTCGAGTTTCTTAAAAACAGGGGTCAAAGACCAGAATATTTGAGAACTGCTTCTCTAGGACAAGGAGGACCCTCACCTCCTGGGTCCCTTCCAGGCGCCGCCTTCACTGGCAGCTGAGTCCTTCGCCAGCGGTCACGGGTGATGCATCTGTGCTGGAAACACGGACTTCAGACACGGATGGCCGAGGAAATCAGTCCACGGTGGTCATGAAACCATTTGCCTGGTCTCTGACAGGTACGGGAGGGTCGCTTCTCATCCGCAGGCTGGAGAACGGTCTGCGGAGGGTGAACCATACCCTTGGCAGGACCATACCCCTGTGCACGGAAGGTGTGCCTGAGAGTAACTCTTCCAGGTGCTGGCTTGTCTCTCTTACTGGGCAGTGTCCAGTCACGCCTCTCTGGTCCCTTGTGCTGGCCTGTTAATGAGACCATAGACATGGACCTTCCCAAAAACACTAGAGAGGCTGGTCCCCTTTCTCCGTGGCTAAAAATCCTTCAGCTGCTCCAAATCAACTTGAGAAAGTTAAATCCCACATCACAGTTACATCACGAAAGGTGCGTTACGATCTGATCTGGTCCCTCCCAGAATCACGACTTCCCACCAGCCTCACTCAGCTACTGGAAGATTCTGGAAGTTCCGGGGATTCTTGCTTGTGGGACTTGGTCTATGTGGTGTCTACCCTGCGCCCTAGTTGTGCCTGAAATGCCTGCCTCCTTTCCTTCTCCCCCTGTCCTGCAGAACTCAGCTTAGCAGCATCTCATCTGCGGGCAGGGGGGTGGGGTGGGGGCCAGGAACCCCCTCCTCCCAAGGCCAGTGCTCACTGCTGCACCATCAGCTCCAGGGCTGAGGTGTCACCTGTGCAAGTCCGAATATGTCGGTCGTTTACAAGCAGTGATCATTCTGATTGGTCCCTTTCTTATTCTGATTGCCGGTTGTGGGTGCCATTGTGTTTGTTAAATATTTTTAGTTACAGCTTTGAAAGGAAACATTCAGTAAATGTTTGCTGAATGCATGAACAAAGTACTCTGGGCTCCAAAATCACAAAGTGAGTTGGCTTAAGGAGCAGCACTCTGGGCCCCTGCAGAGCTGGTGACTAAGGTCCTTCTCTTCCCCCACCCCCACCCCCAGCCCCCTCCTGGCCTGGCATCGGAAACACCCTGCATGGCCCTGAACTCTGAGCCGCTCAAGCAATTGACAGTTTTCGCCAAACCACACAATAGCAAATGGTTAGAGTTGGAACTCCTTTCGTGGACAGTGTTCTTCCAGCAGGCTGGCTCTGCATGCACCATCAGAAGCAGAGAAAACCCTTGCCCCAGAAAAAAAAAAATGCATCCTGTGGTTTCTTGGTCAGCAGACCTCCTTGGTCCAGGGGGATCACTCCAGAGGCCTCACCCTTTGCAATTGTAATGTAACAGCTCACATTATAGGTTAAATTCCTGCCTGAATAAATTGTAACACGCTCCAGTTACTTGAAACAATTATATACTGAAGTCCATATTCTTTTATAAAGTGCTGGGAAGAATTGTATCTTAAATCCAATCCAACCATTGCCTCCATGTTGAAACACCCAATAAAACCCCAGTGGCTCTGGATCCAGACCCTCTTTCTCATCGTCTGTCACAGCTGCTCTCTAGAGACACCCCGGACCCAGGAGAGAGTATAGCAGTCGTTGGGAGTCGGCCAGACCATCTGCGGTGAACACAGGAGTGCCCTCGCACAGAGCAAGTCCAGACTCCTTTCCCCGCCGAGGGAGACCCTTTGAGCTCTCCTCCCTCCAGCTTGGCCTCGCCAAGCCCCCTCACCCTCACACGCTCGAGTCAAGCCCATCTGCTCCAGGCAGCCTGCCTTCCTGCGCATGCCAGGGTGCCAGGGCTGCGTGTGCCGGTACGCACGCTTTCTCAGGGTGTCCGGGGCACTACTGAAGCCTTGGCCACCAGCTAAATAGCCGAACAAAGAAGTTAAACTGACAAAGTTCAGATCAGAAATGACAAAACCGGCACCACAGGCGGTTTGACTGCTTGCGGCTGGTGGATGGCAGGTGCGTCTTAGCCTCCTTTTTCATTCATTTGACAAACGTTTACCCACTGCCTGCTAGTGCGCTGGGCTCTCCATGGGTGCTGGCCCCAGCACATCACACACACTCACACTCACACATTTCTTCTTGGAAAAATCAGGAAATTCAGCTTCATAGGAATTCTGACAGCAGTTAAAACGCTCCAAAGAGGAGGGAGAAGCCTGGCTCTGCCCCACTCCCCACAGCTGGCCAAGGCAAACCTGGCACACTGACTTCCCAGAGGTCCAAATTCCGGGCCCGGGAGTGAGAGCGGAGTCTGTGTCGAGCCTCTGGAGGTGGGCCTGCCCTGGCTGCTCCCTGCTCACTCCCTCCACGGTCAGACGGTCAGGCTGGACGGGCCACGCCACAGGAGAGCAGGCGTGCCTGCTGACAGCTGACACCCAGCCCGGGGGGCCCATGACAAGAAGACCTGTCAGCTCAGCCAGCTCCTCCGCTGCGTTTAGACAAAAAAGCCGAGGAAACAGACATTGGATGATCGATGGGTGTGCCTGTCTTTCTCTTTCTTTTGTGGATTTTTCAATCGAAAAGACGAGGCTTCTCTTTCATTTTTAATTGATTTTAATGCAGCTCAGCCAGGCTAGATCGGATCTCAGCTCCTGCGTGGCCTTCCGTGAGTGGTGAGAGGGGCTGCCTGAATGTTAATGAGAGGCTGAGGGGAGCCAGCGGAGGTAGCGAGGCCACCGTGGGCCTGGGACTCCCCAGCAGGCTCCAGGGCTGACCCACCCAAATGAGCCCACCTACGACTTCAGGGGCGGTGTGGGTGTGGGAATGGGGTCATCTGATTTCCAGGTGATGCCAGGAAACATAAATGCACAGTTGTAATTACAACCTAGATGGCGGCTTCTGGCTCAGTCCACTGCCAGGTTTGGAACCCCAGGTAGCCTGCCTGCCCAAACATTTACTCTCCCTGCTCCTGCCAGTTCTCTGTGCTTCGACCTCCTCGGAAAATCCTTCTCGGTGCCTTTGCAGGTTTTGACTGTGGCGTAGTCAGTGCCTTCTGTCATCGAGGGTTCTCATCCCACTTCCTGCCTCGACCCTCCTCACCACCACCACTTCCCCCCAAACCTCGCTGGGCTCTGCCTCTCTGTGTGAACTTCGACCAACAGCCAAGGTCCTCCGGTTCTCAGCCTTCCTCCTCTCAAATGGAAATACCGGCACTGACCCCGGGGCATTATTTGGAGGAGGCAGAGAAGATAATATCAGTAGAGCATCCAGCAACGCTCAGAGCAGGAAAGTCTCAGGTGTTATTACTTGTCCCCCGTCGCCTCCCTCTCCACCAAGACGGCTGAATCAAGAGATGCGCGCAAAACCGGTAGAAACAGGAGGAGGTCTGCAATGGCATTCCACAGGGACGGACTCCCGTTCTGACCACAGGCACGGCAGTGAACTGGTGAATGCCCTATCCAGTGTTCTTGGCTGGAAAAAGAGAACAGAAGAGGTTCTCAAGTGGAGCTGCTGGAGAAGAAACACCCAGAGAGGTTTTAAAAAAACAAGCAAACAAACAAAAAAAAAAAACAGGGCTGGGGCTTATGGCCCCAAGTTTGACTCAGTTGGCCTGGGATGGGCTCCGTGTTGACAGAGGTGTGGAATGTTGTAGAAGTTGGTGAGTTTAGGACAGGCTGGGGAAGATAGCATTCCACAGAGCAGGGGTCCTTTCTAAGAGTTTAGCTACGTGTTCTACTGGAGGGTCCTCTGTGGCCTCTTCCTGTGGTCACTACAGGGTCCCCATAAACCTAGGTGGCAGGTAGGTGGGTGCGTGGGGGAGGGGGCATCTGTCTCTCCATAGTCCTTAGTCCCCATCTTAAAGACAGCCGCATTGTAAATACATGCTCACAGTTTTCTCATACGGATGCAAACATCCAAGGCCTGGTTTCCCAATCCATACAAACTCTGAAACACCCTTCCCCACAGATCCCACAGGCCTCTGCTCCTCGCATATGCACACAAACGTGGTCCAAGCTGGATTCACGGAAACACACACATTTACAAGCATATCATCAAGAACTGTGAATGGCCTGAGGTATTCCCCTACTTGCAAAGTAAGGGTTAGCCTGCCATAGTTTGTGGGAGGGGGGAGGAGCCTCCCCTTCACATTACTGAGTTCATTTTCTTTTATCTGCTTATGACAATTCTTTGGGCACCTACTGTGAGCTGACCTGGATATCGTGCGGTGGCATCCCCGCTCGTAAGGAACCTGCACCCACACCTGCCATAGAGAGATGAACACTCCACTTTCCAGGCCCTTCTCCCCCCCACACCTGCACTCCTACCTGATCACCCCTCCAGGCCCTCGGCTTCCCTCGGTTCTTCCCCTGGGAGGTGTTGAACTGTATCACGACTGTGTGTGCGTGGTCACAGTGCTGGGGCAGATGTAAAGTAAGAGCAGCGAACGGTGGGAGCTGCACTGGGTGTCCTGCGTCGGCCCCGTCCCCCCGCCCGGAGAAAACCAGGGTCGCTGTTTCTGTTTGCCGTCTGGTGGTTAGCACCACAGTTCGGGATACGCTCGGAACTTTCTATCAGGGCTTGTTAGCTTTGAGCAGCGCTTCCCGACTTCCTGCCCTGAAAAGTGATCGATTTAGGGCAGCGATTTTCAACCGGTGCGCTGCAAGAATTTGTAAAACGTGCAACACCTGACCATTCAGTCGGGGTCGCCAACCTCTTTTCCCTTAGCTTAAAAAAAAAAAAAAAAAAAGACAACAGCAAACACAACAATAGCTGTCCAGTGTAAATGAACCAAAGTAATACCTACTTTTTTTTTTTGTCAGATTGGCAAAAAATGTATTTTTGGATGTGCTGCAGAATGTTAGTAATTAGTTTATGGGAGCCCTGAGATGAAAATGGGTAAAAAACGCTGATTTATGAGCATACGTCTCCCTGCCCTCAGAGTTCCACTTCTTTCCTAGTTTTGTTAGATTGCTTTTGAGTTTTTCTCTTAGTGATCCTTATAATGTCAAGTAATTTGTTTAAGGCTGAATGTCCCATCGGCTTTGCTCAGTCTGTAAGGACCAGAAGAAAGTGTCCCCTGTCCCTCCACGTTTCTCTCCCAGGACCCCATGTGCAGGCTCCCAGGAGAGGACCCTGTGAGGACTCAGTGAGAAGACCGCCGCCTGCAAGCCAGGAAGGGGGCCCCTGCCAGAACTTGGCCATGCCGGTGACCTGACTGCAGACGGCTAGCCTCCAGAGCCGTAAGAAATACCGTCTGCTACCTAAGCCCAGCCTACGGTATTTGCATACAGCTGGCCCAGCTGCCTAAGAGAGCATCCTGATTGGTTCTGATTGGCTCTGTTTCTCTGGTGATCCTGATGACCGCAAGCCCATTTGTGGGTAGCAGGGCTCATCCCCGCCTTGCCCAGCATGGGATCTGTTGGGGTGGCCCACCCCCACCCCACCCCCACCCCACCCCCACCCCCACCCCACCCAGCCAAGAGAGTGCATGGTGGGAAGGGCAGGCCTGAAGCTGCGGTGGTCCCCCAGGTGTCGGCGATGGAATCAACGAGCAGCAGGTGGGTCATGAGCTGCCCCGTGCACGCCAAAACCCCACGGGCAGTGTCCTGCAGGGGTAATGAGAATCACCTTGGCCTTTCTATGTTGACAGTGAAAGACATTGTTCACACACACACACACACACACACACACCCTGACAGAGGAGGATACAGACCCACACAGGGGAAAGACTCATCTGAGGTCACACAGCAGAAAATACTGGAACTGAGTTAGAGCCCTTGCCTTCTGTAGGTCCCAGTGTGGCAGGGCCCCATGGAGGTGGCACAGGACACTACCCTTCTGTCCCTCAGCAGTGAAGCTCCCCCAGGATGGCAGGCCAGTGGCATCAAGAGGGGAGGTGCTGAGATGGCGACAGAGGAGGAGGGAGAGTGGAGGCTGGATCGGGGGCTGCGGCCCGTGCAGTAGGGCCTGGGCGTGATGTTGGGGGCGGCAGCAGCCTCTTCAGGCCCCGCAGGACAGGGCATGCTTGGGCTGAGGGAGTCAGGGGCCTCAGACAGAGTAGCCAGAGGACTGCACCCCACCCCGTGTTCCAGGCCGCTCCAGGTCTGGACCGCACTGGCCCAGCAACCCCACACCTGCCTCTGCTTTTGCCCGGTGGTTCCCTTCTTCTGTTACATCCCAAGGTCCTACCCCCCATGGTGCCCCCACTGTCCTGCGCTCAGGGCTGGCCACACAGCAGCCCCCTCTCCCGCAGCACCGGACCCCATGAGGTGGTCAGCCCTGTTGTCCAGCATCTGGCTCGGGGCCTGCACAGAAGAGGTGCCGGACACATGAGTGCAGAGCAGATGCACAAACAGACACAAGAGCAGTGGACAATGGGCCTTGTAATGCAGGGCCTGAGCGCAGTAGGGCCTCAACAATTTGCTGAAACTGAGCAAAAGAGGCTCTGAAGGCTGAAGGTGACATCACAGTGTCACTGCTGGGCTGCCACCATCACACACACACATTCCCTTCCAGAGCACTTGCAACACTTTGAAGAGCTCCTGCTTTGTCCTGGCCAAATAGCCCAGCCCTGGGCACCAAGCCCCCGGCTGTCACACGCACACTCCCGGGGCCCATGCCTGTGCCCTTACACAAACCTCCCTGCCCTCTCCTCCCCAACACACAGTTCGGAGAGAAACGCGGAACTGTGCCCCTCCCCACCCCAGCCAGACACTCAGCAGAACTAGAGATCTTCTCAGCTTCCCACGACGATTTCAAATGATGCTGATCTCTGTCAGCTGCATTGATGAACCACAGCCCAGCAGGCGCCAACCTTCCTAAAAATATCTGAGAACCCTCAGTGCAGAGAGAGGCTGTGAAGGCGTGTGCATCCTGAAGGAGCCGGCTTGCCCTGCCCTGGCTGCCCCAACCACCACTGGTCCCAACCCCTCCTCCACAGCCCCGTCCCTGCCCACTCTGAGTCCCAGAAGCCTGAACTGGTGGGTGCAAAGCCACCTCCAAAAGAGCCTCAGGTCACCCCCATGATAGATGGGGAAGCTGAGGCCTGGGGTGGGGGGCCCAGGTTCCCAGTTAGGAGCTCTGCAGAATACAGCCAGCTGGGGACTGGGAGGAGGGAGACTCCTCCCTATAGGGCCCCCAGCTGTGCTGGGTGCATCCCTGGAATGAGCCCTGGTGTAATGGGGCCTCGGCCACAGCACAGATTCAATGAAGAACTCCTCCAGGCAGAAAGAGTCCACCAGAGATGGGGGGAGGGGTATAGGGGAGATTGTACAAGGGCCCCCAGGCCATGGTGGAGCTGGCCCTCTGGTCCCGCACCTCTGTAGCAGTTCATGCTTCTCAACCGGGGAGACAAGGAATGGCTCCCAAGATGGAGAGTAGCAGCCTTGGACTCAGTTTTCAGCAGCAGCACCTGGGAGCTTGTTGGGACTGCAGACTGTGAGGCCCCGCCCCAGGCCAGGTGGATCAGATTCCCCCGTAGTTAGTCCCTGTGCCCAACAGAGTCCGAGAAGCCTGGCGGATGGAGCCACTGAGCCTCCACTCTCCCCTGGCAGGGACACCGGTGACTAACTGCACGTGCACAATATTATTAGCTAGCTGGAGGGGAGCAGGGAGGACTGGAACCGACCACGAGGGACTCTGAGCCTGGCAAATCCACATGACACTGTTACTCAGGCCCATGGAAGGTGCGAGGTTCGCAGAATGATTCAACCTGAGGCCAATAAAGGGTGTGAGACTTTGCCCTCCCTTCTTCCTAAGGCTGGAGCTCTTCTGCAATCTTGCTATCAGCTGCTTTCCAGTCCTGACTTGGGCTACCCCCCAAGATGAGGACCTCACTACCTCTCAGGCAGTCCAGTGCAGGGTGCACAGCCATGGCTGGCGGCCTCCCTTGCATGGAGTCGACCCACCCCTGTGGCCTCAGGTGGCCGGCTCTTCGGCTCTTGGTTTCCCCTGGGGCTGCTGGCAACCAGGCCTGTCCCTCCTTTGATCCTGGACACCCTGCCACTGTACTCTTTCTCTGGTTCCAGAAATAGCCTTTCTCTTTGTGCGCGGGGAGTCATTTCGCGGGCTCTATTTGCTGAGCGTGGTGGTGTTGAAAAGGCCTCTGGAGGCAGAGCTTCCACCAGGAGGATGTGCCGGGCTGGCCTCATTTGGTGCTTTCCTCCGGCCCTTAGACAAGTGGGTACCAGGCAGGTCTGGGTAAGTCGGAGGTACAGGGAGGTGACACTTCCACCGGCCTTCGAAGCTGCAGACCCTGTGGTGCACCCTGAGTACAGAGATGCTGGGCACGCTGGTCTGCTCTCACAGCACCAGCCCCGGCTACAGGCAGGGCCAAAGGAACCTTGGGGAACTAAAGGAGAGGGTCCTGCTGTACACAGCATGGGCCTCTGCCCCTCCCGTGCCCTCTGTGGAGCCTCCAGACCAGTGCAGCTCCTGCCCTCTGGCCGCCTCCAGTCGCCCACAGGCACCACACTCACCTTCTAGAGCTGAATTCATCCTGTGTTCCCCCAGTTCCACCCTGGGTCGCACCCCGCCAGTGGTTCAATTGTTACCAAGGACCCAAGCCGCATGCTGGGGTCTCCTTGGCTTGCCCTCCCTCTCTGTTCCCCTCAGGGGGTTCTGTGAATTCTGGGACTGGTTCTGCTGGTTCCACTTCCTTCATGCCTGTCCTCTCCTCTCCTCTCCGCCCCCATTGCCAGTGACCCAATCCAAGCCCTTGACTTTCTCCCCTGTTGTCTCCTAATTGTTCCCATAACTCCAGTCTCTCCTACACGATCTACCATCTGCATGAATAGTGGTGATCTTTCTGAAACAAATGTGATCACAGAACCCTGCTGGTCTAAAATCCATCACTCGCGCCCCAAGCCAGTGGCGTGAGGCCGAGTCTCTTTAGTGGGGCCCAGGAGGCTCTCAGGAAAGCGTTTGGCGGGCAGACCTGCTTGGGTCCGAGACCTAGAGTTTTCTGCAGACCTCCCTCGCCCTTCTCCGCACCTGTTTCCCCTCCATGCAGACTTTGCCCCTCCTTTGAAATCCATTCCCTCCCCAGAACCCCACTTCCCCGTCCCCTACACTGACGGTCCTTGCCTGTGTGAAGGGTCCGGTCCCCAAACCCTGCTTCGGGTCTCACAGCGTTCTCGGCTACGGAGTGAACGCAGTTGGGTTCCCCCCCCCACCCAGGTACTGCTGCTGTGGAGCTGAGAGTGGGCTCTATCCCAGGGTCCTCTGGCTTCCTGGAGGAGGCAGACAACAATGCGTATGCGATGTGGCTGGTTCTTCTCTAGCTTTTCAAAGTCAAACCAGTTTCCCCTGAGTCTCAGTTGGCTTGAGTTGCCACAACAAAATACCTCGGACTGCATGGCTTAAACAACGGATATGGATTCCTCAGAGTTTTGAGCGGCTGCAAGTTTCAGACCAAGGTGTGGCAGGGCTGGTTTCTGGGAGATCCCTCCTCCTGGCCACCTTCTTGCTGACACGTGTCCTGACACGGCGAAGAAAGTCAGTGCCAGCAAGCCCTCTGGTGTCACTTCTTATAATGACACCAATCGCACTGGATCAGCCCCACCCCTTCTTGTGACTTCACTTAACCTTCATCACTTGCGATGGTGAATGCCGAACGTGGCCTTCATCCTAAGTCCGCTGTGGGCCTGAGTGCATCGTGTCCAGCACGGTGCACGTGCAGCCTGACGTGTGTCTGCTCCCGGCTGGAGGCCAATTCTGACTGCTGCACTCGGTGCCGCGTGTGGGCGCATCTCCAGCCTCTTGGATAGCTGGGTGCAGCGTTCACACCCAGCTGCCTTGTGAGATTCTAGTGAGCACTGAATCCCCAGAGCGATAGCATCTGGGGGTGGGTAGAGATGGAGGTGGGGCTCGGGCCCAGGTGCGTGGTGGCAGTGCTATGCCGAGGGGAATGCACTGGCCTCCGAGCCCAGGGACACCGTTCTGGTCCCACCCTGAACAAGGCCACTGACTCTCTGAGGGACCTCAAGCAGGTTCTGATCCCTGCAGATCCTCAGAGGGTTACTCTAGACCTGTTCTAACACACGGAAGCCACCAAGCTACCTGTGGCTATTTAAATTTAAATTCAATGAAGTTAAATAGAACTCAAAACTGAGCTCCTCAAATGCATTAGCCGCATTTCCGATGCTCAACCACCACGTGTGGCTGGGCACTGGACCGTGCGGGGAGAGGACATCTTCGCCATCATCCGCAGTGCTAATGGACAGTGCTGCTCCTCGGGCGGAGCGGGGATGGGGTCTGGGTGGGGGGAGGTGGTGATCGACTGTGAGCCTCTGAGAGATGCAGGATCTCAGGCCCCACCTCAGGCCTGCTGAGTCAGAGGCTCTGGAGGCAGCGCCCAGGAACACGCGTTTTTACAGGCCCTCCCTGTGCGTGGGTCATATGCTTGGCCCCAGCAGGTGTCTGCAGCCTGGGATATGCCCGGGATGGGCAGCAGTAGGCACCATTGTCCCTCCCCTAGGCAAGCCAGCCATGTCCCATGGGACACTCCAGCACCCCTGCCGGGGCACATCTAATACCAGAGGCCGTGTCCTATCGGAAGATGAATGTGGGATCTCTGACCCTGCTCCTGGTGCACAGAGCAGGACCCTCTGGAGACAAGCCAAGGCCAGGAGCAGACCAGAGCAGGAAGGGCTTGGTCGCTCCTCTCAGAATACGGAGGGAGAAAGGGCAGCCCAGAGAGACGTGCTGGAGGCCACAGGGCCTGCGTCCGGGTGCTCGGCCTCGCAGGCCAGGCTTCCCTGGAGAAGTGAAGCTGTGTCGCCTGCTGACGGGAGCGCTGTGCCAGCTGCTCCAAGGCCACGGCCACTTGGCACCGTGGTTATGAGGACCCTGTTTGACTGATGAAGAAAGTGCATACCGAAATCACCCAGCTCACACAGCAAGCAGACACGCTCCGGCTGCCCCTCTAGGACGCTGAGCCCCCAGGGCTGGGCTTGGCCTGTTTCCCAGGGACCCTCTGCAGCTCCCAGGCCATGCCCCGGAGCTCTGCCCCATCCTGGCGCTGACCAGAAGCTCACTCCTCAGGGGGCCTTCCTCTGGTGGCCAGGCTCACCCTCCCTGTGGAACTGAAGCTGCTCCCCTCATTGCCATGTGCCCCTGACCCTCGGTGACCTCCGCCACACCTGTGGAGGCTGCGCATCACAGGCAGGGCCTGGCTGACCTCCTTCCTGGCTCAGCCTCCACATTACCTGGGGCCTGTTGCACGTGGACCAGAGCAGGGTCACCCCACAGCTCTCTGCCTTCCTCCCCTTCTGCCCAAACCCTCTCTGGGTCAAAGGGGGCCTCACAGGGCCCCATTTCTCGGTCCAGGAAGGCAAGGTGGAACGGGCTCCCCCAAACATTCCTATGCCTGGGCTTGGCACCCCTCCCAGGTGCCCCTGTCCTCTTCCTGGGGTCTGCTCACTGCCCCTTACCAGTGAGGACAAGGATTGAGTTTCTCCTGCCCCATCTGCCTCTCAGAATCTCCGATGCCAGAGAATTCACAATGACTGGGTGCCCACCTGTGCTGGAAACCAATGCCTATGGGGCATTATTAGCCCATTTTGCAGATAATGAAGCTAAGATAGGAAGAACTCATGTCACTGGGAGAGAGGCACCTCCTTAGTAAGTGGCAGCGCTGGGGTTCAAACTAGTGTGGGTATCCCTGGGTTCAGGTGCTCTCCACAGGCCAAGCCACAAACCACTTAAGGTGCTTCTTTTGGAATAGGCGACAGATCCCTTATTCCTGAGGCCAGGTGCAGCAGAGATCTGTAAAGGGCGGCAGGAGGGCACCAGCCCCAGGAACCTCTGTCCCCAGCCCCCCCTTCACCTCAGCTGGTCGGTCGGACCAGACATTGCCACCCCCTCCTCCCCACAGGAAGGCAGGCAGCACTGGCAGCCAAACAAAGGGGTCTGCAGTCGGTCAGACACTTCCTCACTGCACAAAGCCCCGCCCCACCCCCCACAGACCTCAGCCGAAAGGACCCCAAAAGAATGCTCGGAATGTCTCGGGCTAGACAGCCTCCTGCAGACAGGAGAGGCTGGCTTTGTGCTCAGTTTGCCATGACGACTGATCCTAAGTTAGAAAGGTCACTCCCTGACCTGTGACCCTGCCCTTTCTTCCTGTCTCTAGGGGCGGCTGGGCTTCCCTCCTTGGGACCCCAAGTGTCCCTTTCATGCTGGTGGGACTGAGCCCCAAGTTTGGAGCAGCTTCAGGAAAGGAAAGAGAGGAGTGCCCATGGACAGACGCTCACACGTCATCCCCCAAAAGGTTGAACTCTATCCTGAAGTTACGTCTGGGGCTCCCCTCCTCAGTACGGAGGCTGCACAGGGGCCCTGGGGTTCCTTTGTGCAGGCAGCCCCCCTGGTGGCGACAGGTCCAGGCCCCACCTTACCTGCCCCCCAGGGCTGGGCTCACTCAGGGCCCCTCCCTCCTGGCCATGCTTGCTGGTGCCCTCTCGGGGCCTGAATTCTAATGAGGAGACAGACAATGAGCCTAAACCTAAGGGAATCATAGGAGGTGAGGTGTACTAGGGAGAAAGACAAAGGTGGCTGGGGCATGGGGAGGCTTCCAGCCTTAAATGTCAGCAGATCAGGAAAGATGAGCCTTGTGGGGGGAAAGCATGCCAGAAAAAGGGCAGCAAGTACACAGCCCTGCTTTGCAGGGCCCAGCAGGAAGGGCAGAGTCACCCCCTGGGAGGCTCCTAGGATCCAGGCAGGAGGTAAGGGGGCAGGGTGGGCCTTGTGGGACCTCGGTGCTCACTCTGGGTGAGCGGGGTGCCTCTGTAGGGTCTGAGCCCAGGAGCGCTGGGATTAGATTTGCGGGATTACCAGGGCCCTCTGCTGCGTGCAGACTAGGCCAGGAAGGGCGAGGGGGGCAGCTGGAGTCACAGGGTCTGGGCCCAGCCACCCCCCCATGCACCTCTGCCTGTCCTGTGGCAGTGTGTGCCCCAGGCCTGGTACTCACAGTGGCATGGTGACATCCATTCCACTCAGTGGCACAGGCGAGGCCCTGTGCTGGGGGACAGGACAGAGACACTGTGCTTCTCTCAGAGAGCCTCTTACTGATGGGCAGACAAGTCAAGGTGGCCTCTCCCAGCTCTGGGCCCTGAGCCCTGGGTTGAGGTCTCTCTGGGAACACATCACAGTCTCCCTTTATGTGGCTCAGTACCTGTCTGCCTTGGCACCCAAGAGGCCCTCTTGGCTGTTCTGAACTTGGGCCACAGTCTGGCCTGAGGCATGGGGGACTCAATGCCCTGCTCCAAAGCACAGGCAGGGCTGGGCCTGTGGTTGGGGGCAGGAGGGGCCCCAGGG
This sequence comes from Anoura caudifer, assembly GCA_004027475.1. Lineage (NCBI taxonomy): Eukaryota > Metazoa > Chordata > Mammalia > Chiroptera > Phyllostomidae > Anoura > Anoura caudifer. The sequence continues at coordinate 96,338 of PVKU01001986.1, forward strand.
GCCCAGGAGCTGGTGGTCAGGAATGACAAGGCTGGTGGTGTTCTCGGTAGACTTAGACTCGGGGCTGAGCCTGGCCCAGCCTGGACCTCGCCAAGGGAAGCAGAATGAATGGACATGAGGGGGTGGGGCGGGGGGGAGAAAGGAGACCCATGTCCACATGACCCCAGGAGCCAGAAAAACATTTTCAGCTTGGCTGTGACTCATTCTTCCTTAGCAGAAAACTTTGTTTTTTCCTTCAAAATCACAGACTTCCACCCTCAGACAATAATGTGTTCTCAGGAAGTTAACACGTTTTATTTTTCTGTGCAAGCTGCTGGCAGGGGTGTTTGTTTTAGAAACGTGTCACGGTCTGGGGCCCATGGGCCACGCTGCCTTAGGACCAGACTAGCGCTTAAACAGAGTGGCCAGATTTGCCAACTAAAAGCACAGCTCAGCGTGAACCTCAGACGGACAACAAATGATTGTTTTAGTCTGAGTGCGCCTCATGCAGTATCTGGGACATACTGAGCCTACAAAAATTATTCATTTATCTGAAGTTCAAACTTCACCTGTATTTTACTTAGCTCTGCTTCCCCGAAGTCCACCCATCATGCCACCCCTGGCTACTAGCCTCTGGGGTCCCTGGGCCCCTTCCGAGTCTGCTCACCCGAGAGAGGGCCCACTGGCCTGGCTCTGCTTGTGCGCCCAGAGGTAGGCAGTGGGGCTCTCAAGTCAGAGGCCAGACTGGGGAATGAAGCTTTAGAAGGCCACGAAGCCACACCCAGCATGGCCCCTGACCCTTACCCTCACCCCCATTTGCCCCTCACTGCTCCTTCTATGTTCAGGAAAGGCTGTCAGGAGGTGCCGTCCCCTCCCCCTGACAGTGTCCCTCCCTGGACTCAGGACTCTCAGTCTGGTCTTTAAGGAGGAATTCTGCTCCAGCCTCGACCCCTTGCCCAGGGCTTTCTGGCCTCCACTTGAGGGAGACAAGCCAAAAGTGGGCCCTTCATGAGAGGTGCTGACCAGCCCCTACCCGCTCACACCCCTTGCTCTCTGCTCACAAAATCCCCCAGGACTCTCAACACCCAGAGCCTGCTCTTCCCACCCAAGCCCCTGTCTCGTGTGGCTGTGTTGGAATGGGGGGCTTCCTCCCCTGTCTCTGGCTCGGACACCTGAATCTGCTGTCCTGCTGTCCTGCTTCCCTTTGAAAGCATGACATCATGGCCCCAAGGAATGTGTTTTTCCAGCTTTCTAGAGTCCCGCAGCATGCGAAACACCTCTCTTTCCTTCTGCCTCCTTTGAAAAGTCACCTCCAGGTCACTGACCCTGAGCTCCTCGGCTTATGTATCTGGAAAGTCTCTCTGGACACCTGCTCCCAGCTTGGCCCAGCTTGGCCATGGGCAGGGAAAGGCACAGAGGCTCCCCCATGGCCTCGGGGGCTCAGGGAGATGGGCAAGCACCTCACCGCCTTACCAAGATTCCAGGCTGGCCATGGAGGGTGTTTGGGGCTGCCCAGGCTGAGAGAGCAGTGCGGGCTTCTCAGAGGAGGAGGCAATGCCTGAACCGAGTCCCCAGAGGTTAGGAAGAATCTTTGGGGGGAAGGAGAGAAGAAATGGTGTTTCAGAAAGCTGGCACGGTGGGCACAGGCCTGGAGGCTTGGAAGCCAGCAGCTCTGTGAGGTCGAGGGAGCAGGGGTGGGGAGGAGTCCAGGCTGCTCACCATGGGAAGCCTTGGAGGGCAGCTGGGGCTTAGGCTTCATTCTAAGGGGCCGCAGGGGGGCTAGGAAGGACTGCAGAATTCAAGGTGAGGCCACTGGGAGGGTCCAGCTTCTACGGGCTGAGACCCTGTCTCCTTGGCCCCCCACCTGACCCCAACTCTCCCGTGGCCCAGGCCTGGCACGTGGCCGGCCCTCAATGCTTGCTAAGTCACCTTGGGTCAGAGCAAACAGGAATCTCCGTCCCTTCACAAAGAAAAAGGCAGAACTAAGGCCAGACTCTGGAGACCCCATCCTTGGGCTGCAGCCCCTTTTCCCTCTGTGTTTTCCACCTCTGGGCCCAGGTCCCCTCCCCTTCTGCGCTGCCTGAGCCCGGGGTCAGCCATGGATGCCCAGACTCCTGGAGCCTGAGGCTGCCCAGCAGCCCTGGCCTCCCGTTCCCATCTCTTCCTGCTGAACACTCCCCACATTGTTGGTCTTTGTGTCCTTTTTCCTGTGCCTGAGCTATTCCAACTTTATTGCCCTGTTGTCTCAAGGGTCACTTGCCAAACTGGGACTGGCGCCACGGGTGAGGAAAAAACAGCATCCCCGAGCCCCCAGGGCTGAGGAGAAAAGACCACAGACAACCCTCCCACCCCACTTCCTCCCCCTGCCCCCAGACCTGGCAGCACCCTTGTTCTAGCCCACAGGGACTCCCGTGGTCATGCCCTGGGCCCATGTCACCAGAACTTCACAAGGGGTGTCCTTCTCTGGAGCCAGCCTGAGCGCCTTGGGGGCGGTGGACCCTGCAAAGCCCCTGGGTCCCCAGGCAAAGCCAGAAGCTGACCTCGACAGCAGCAGGTGTCAATTCTTGAGCTTGAAATGGAGCCTGCCACCCCACAAGTGCCACTCCCGGGAGACTGGGACAGAACCGCAGTCACTGGGTGACATGGTGCTGTCTGCGCGTCTCCTCCTCTGGCAGGCACAGCAGCCAGTGGGGACGGGGCTGCAGACTTGCGACCCCTTCGCAGGCCCCAGCATGTCTGCTCCGCTCTCGCCTCGTCTTACTTCCAAGGAGTCCAGGCTCAGAGGGGTCGAGTCCTCTCTGAAAGTCCCAGAGCTGATAAAGCCAGGACGGGACCAAGACCTGGACCTCTGGCTCCGCAGCTGGTGCTGTTGCCTCCCTCTGTCCTGAGCTGCCTGGTCCTGATGCCGGTTCCCTGAGGGGCGGTGCAGGCCCCAGGGAGAGGGAGGCCTGGGAAGCGAGGTGTAGGTCTGGCTCTGCTATGACTTCCTACTTGGCGGCCTCCTTCCAGCTCAGAACACCAAGGTTCCCAGGTTGGGGCCACTTTCCTCTGAGAAGATTCTCTCCTTGACCAAATTCTATTCGGGCTCTTCTGGACTCTCTGCTCTGTCAGGCCCTGGCTTTCAGGCTTTGGTGTTGGACTCCGTACTGTCCAACTTAAGCCCGGATCCCGCTGCGTCAGTTTAACCAGAACCCCCCAACCTTGACATCTGACTGGGTTCCTCATCCCCCAGGTGGGGAGTGATCACCATGGCTGACCTCCAAGCAAGAACCCTGCTTGGTTTCTCCAGAACCCACTGCCTCTAACGTTTGCTCTCGGTGATTCTCTGTCGGCTGATGCCTGCCCCTCCCCCACCCCAGGATTTGTTCGCTGTAAATTCCCACTTGCCCTTGCCTGCAGGGTGTGCCCACTCTCACCCTACCCCACTGCGGTCGTACCTATTGCAACAGTCCCCCTGAATAAAGTCCGCCTTGCTGTTCTCTGACAAGTGCCATGCTGCATCTTCCTTGAACACCGCTGGTCCCCTCCAAAGCCCTGCCATCCATGACCCAGGCCATAGAGCTACTACATTTCTGATTCAGGTCTTGATGCAGCCCCGAGACTAAAATAATCTCCCCACACCTTCCTCCACCCCATGCAGGTGATTAGGGACTCTAAGTCTCTTACCAGGAGCGATGGCAGGAATAAACCCACCACCTTTCCTCCACCTGAGCTCCTACTTTGGGTCCATCACTGAGTAGCTGTGAGATCGAGGTCAGGACACTCATGCTCCTTGAGCCTCCTCTGTAAATGGTAATAATTATTATGAGGGTTAAATGAGATAGTGAAGAAAAGTACCTGGAACATAGAAGGTCCGGTGCAACTGGCCCTAATTATTGTAACCTCTGCAGGTTCCTTCTTCCTGTGTCCAGTGGGGAGCTAGAGCCCCAGGAGCAGCTCCTGGTCTGTCCCACCCAGAGGACGTGCGGCCTGCCAGAAGTCGGTGGACAGGCACAGGTACCCCTGCTCTAGGGCTGGAGCCCTGCCCCTGTACCTCTGTTTCCTGCCACACCCCCAAGAGAGTGGAGGCACCTGTGAGGCCTGCCCGTCACCCAGCACACCGATGACCCCACAGTTCCCAGGGTTAGCCTACACTGGTGGACACCAAAACACAGGGGAAGTGGTAGGCAGCATAGTGTCCCCCTGAAAATATCAGGTCTCAATCCCCGGAACCTGTAAATATTGCCATAGTAGGTTGGATTGTGTCCCCTAAAAGATGTCCAGGTCCTAGCACATGTGACCTTATCTGGATGTCTTTGCAGCCGTAATTATGGGAAGGATCTGAACGAGAGACCATCCTGCGTTCAAGGTGGGCCCTGTCCAATGCTCCTGTCCTTGTAAGGGAAAGGGGAGGTCTGACACACGCAGGGGAAGCCCGTGTGAAAACGGAGGTGGAGATGGCAGCGATGCGGCCACCCCAGGAAATGCTGGCGGCCACCAGAGGCTGGAAGAGGGAAAAGACACATTCTCCCCGGGGCCTCCGGAGTGAGCTCGTGCCTGCTGCTGCTGCTGCCTGTGAGCAGCCAGTGAGCACACGCCTGCTTTCAGCCCGGTGAAACAAATTTGGGACTTCTGGCCTCCAGAACTGCGAGAGAAATTTTTTTTTTTTGCTGTTTAAAACCACCAAATGTGTGGCGATCTGCTGCAACAGTTATGAGAAACTAGTACAGGCATAGCAGGCAGAGGCCCCAGCAGGGCCCTGTCCCCAGGGGCTGACCCATATCTGGGGCTGTCTCAGCAGGACAGCATCCTGGCCAGCTCTTACCCTGGTCCTTTAGCATCCAAGCCCCAGACAGAAAGATGGCCTCGCCCCTAAGCCGCTCTCCCACAGAGTTGCGTTTGTAGCGTTAGCTGCGTAGGTGAGCATTTAGACACCTCTCTCTAACTCTAATGCCTGAAGTTTAATACAAAACTGGGTGATTAGGCTCTTCCCTGGGACCTGGGGGAGGGGGAGCCCTGCCTCAAGCGCTGCCAGTTCGCACCCCCAGCTTCCTCCAGCCTTGGGGCCTGGAGCCAGGCCTTGGGGTCTAAAGGAAAAGAGGCCCAGCAGGTCCGGGAACCTCTCTGGCCTTTCTGATCTTCTTCCTTCCCACAGAGAAACCCCTCTCCTCTTCAACCTCTGGCTGCCTTCCCCCAGCCTTGATGTCTGGGGTCTCTCTCCGAGATACGCATTATAACCTGTTTTTCCCGGGGAGACCCCAGACTCCTGACCCACACAGTTTAACACATCGTTCTGCAGGTTTGGAGTCACCGTTTTTGCAAACTGGAAACCTACAATTCAGAGCTTCCCCAACAGGACCAAGGAAGACCAGCAGTTCTAAAGGAGCCACGGCCCCCTGGCCTTCGCTTCTGAAGGCTTCGCCACATCCACAGTGTCCCATAGTTAGCTTAGTAAGGAGCTAACGGGTTTCCGCTTCCTGTTCAGCTATTGGCTAAGGTGTTTTCTTTCTTCTGCTCTGCAAGGAGCAAAAGCAAGCCATTTTCACATACAAATAGCAATTGGAAAGCCTGGATTCGGAGCCACTCCAGTCAGAGCCAGCAGCTTCATGTTTCTCAGGGGACACAGAGCCTTGTCCCTATGGGGTGAGGAGAGCTGAGGGTTTTGCTACCCTGCCTGCTTTCAAGGGGACAGAAACTGGGCAACAGGAAGACCAAAGCTGCAAATGAAAACATGTGGTTTTGAAGGCCACGGAGAATGCAAAGCCAGGTCCTTCCTGTGTGTGTTGCTCTCTAAAATCCAGAGACATGACTTGCTCACAGCAGGGAAAACAATTGCACTGATTAATTGTGCTTCTGTGTATGCCCCCATTCTCCAGATGTCTGTGAGCCTTCCAGCGAGGCCATCTGCCAGACGGACGTGCTGTCACACACAGCTTTTCGGTGCCAACTGCGTCTTGTGAGACTCAAGCACAACCATTAGAATTCCATTTACTAAATGGCCATAATCAAAGAAGAAGCCCCTAGTTTTCTAGCAGTGAGCTTTAGAAATAGATGAGCGTACGAAATCAGAATTCATGAGTGCAGCAATTTTTCTTTTTCTGCTAAAAATATTAGCCCATGAACATCTTACAGTGTGGGAGGAGATGCAGTCAATTAGTTAATTGCAGTTAATGATCTACAAGTGGTTCGTCTGTTGCTACCTTCTACTTCCCACCACTGCAAGGGGCCCTAGTCTTGGTGAACAGGGCTGAGCTGACCCCAGTGAGGGAATGTGGGAGGCCTCATCCTCAGGCTCCAAAGGGCCAGCCATCAGCAGGAAGATGTGAGTGCTGCGTGGCTGGGAAAGTGTGTGCGAACATGGTCTACCTGGGCCGATGGGGGAACGACGGCCCTGCCAGCCTCCTGGCTATTGCTCAGAAGCACTCAAGGCAAGCCGTGCTGGCCTCCTGGCCACCCCGCAGAAGAGCCTGCTGTCTTCCACGGCTGATTCCGCACTGGGAAGCTCAAGGGAACCAGGCAAGAGCGTCCCTGCTAATCCTGTCCTTGGGTGGCTGCAGCTAGCCCTGCTGAGCCAGACTGGAAGGAAGCCAGAGCACTGGGTCCGAGTCCTAGCCTTGGTGTTCACTGACCCTGGCAGGCTGGGGAAGCCAGGGGGCCTCTTGGAACCTCAGTCCCCTCATCTCTGTAACGGGATGCTACCGTGGACCTTGTTTGGGTTTTGCCAGGATGAAGTGAGAATGTTGTTATTACTGGCATGAAAAGAACCGTTTCCCTGCTCATGAATGTGGAAAATGTGAGGGTCTGGATGCCTAAGGACAAAGGCCTTCCTGAGCCTCCTCCAGTATTGTTGGAAGTGTGTTTTGATTTCTCTGGGACTTCCAGAACAATGGTTGGTTCTATAGCTATTTTCAGCCCCAAAGGGTGCATTTGCTAAGGGCAAGGGGCCTGGAGGGATGCGTACCTGGTCCCATCCTGCAGCCCAGCAAGGCCGGGCTGGAGGCCGGAAACACAGGTCCCCTACAAGGTCAACCCCCCAGCAGTGCCCTAGCTCACAAAGCCTTTGGGCTGATTTTAACCCATCGGCTGACTCAAAGTCAGGAGAGGCCCAGCAGTGCCTTCCTCTTTCAGTTCTCACTCCAGGTCACCGTCTGGTCTCAGCACCCCAGTTGCCACACTCCCCAGCTCCCCAGATACACTGCTCCTACCCTGCAGGCCCTCCAAGGTAGTGAGCCCCGCTTTCGGCACCCCTGGAGCCCCACCAGGGCTCCAGGTGAGGGGCAGGGGGCTGGGGAGGAAGCCTCTTCCCTCCTTTGCTCTCCAGGCTTGAGCCCTCAACCAAGGGACTCAAAGATCCGGTGTCATTTATCCAGGAGCCTGCTACCCATGGGCTTAGGGTTTTCCACACGGGGCCCGGGTCCATGACTCCTTGTCCTGTCTGTGCCTTCTCCAGGCACACCACTCAGGGAGGCCAGGAGCCTGGGGGAATTTAGTTAAGGTGTGAGTGACTGTGAGGCCCCATCTGGCTCTTGAACAGGTAACCGCAGAAAGGAATGCCCGAGAAGTCTCTGACAGTCTACTTGGGAGGTCCCCAAATCCATCCCATCCTATCTTGTTTCCAGCCAGGCTCCTCTCCCTCGATCTTTGCTCCTGCTCTTCTCTCTGCCCAGACTCTCCCTGTTCCTCCTCTTCTCCTGCCCTCAGAGAACCAGCTGGAACCTCACCTCCTCCAAGGAGCCTTCCAGGCCCAGCCCCACCAGGCACGGGAGTCACAGCACAGGCACCTGTTTTCCGTGGCCTCCTCACCAGCCGGGACCTCCCTGAGATGAGTGAGGGCCTGGTTCCAGAGCCCCTGACACTTTCTGGCTGTATGGCCTTCTCTGTAACGTGGGGACAGTATTCCCTACCACACAGTGTGGGGAAATGCCTGGTGCATCGCCGGTGCTGACGTTACTGCTGCCCGAGCGTCTGCAGGACCGGAGTCCCTGAATGGAGAACTCAGTGTGAGCCCGGGGCACGCATCACCCCCTGGAGGGGTTTATATTCCACAACAGAAGTGGAAACCGAGCCCACCGCACAGAGTGCACATGGCTGCTCGGGCCTTTCCTGCCTTCTGGGAAGCAGAACTTACCACGGGAGGGCAAGCGCAGCCACGGTTTCTGTTTCTGTTCTGCCGTAGAAGCAGTTGCTTTCTGAAAACTGAAAGACACGCTGTCATATCCTTTCGTTCAGTGGAAAACAATGGGGTCAGAATTCCCCTCATGAACCCTTTCCTACTACAACACCAGGGTGGGTGTTCCTGGGAATTCCCTGCACCGGTTTGCTCGGGGTCCCCAGTCTCTGGACAGCCCCTTCGTCTCAGGCTCCAGCTGTGACCACGCCAGAGGAAGGCCAGGCCTGGATTCGTGTGTCATGTAAATGCCCCCAAAGGCCCCGTTCTGTGGCAACACCGATGCTAGCAGACTTTATGCTCAGAGTCCACGTTTAGCCAGGCCATGGCCAGTCGGATTAGCATCTCGCACACAGCAGGTGCCCACAATTACGTGAATCAGGCTGAGGCCAGCCCTGTGGAATAACAGAGCCCGTGGGGCTGCAGAGTGGGGCTAAATGATGGAGGCTGCGCTGGCCAGGGTGGGTTTACAAGGTGACTGCATGCTGGGCCGGGCCTGGAACATAGCGGCAGGCTGGGGGGCCGGCATGAGGGGAGAAGAGAACGTGGCAGGTGGGGAAGCCTGTGGCGGAGGCCCAGATGTGGGATTGAGCAGGGGCTGTGCCGGAGCCACAAAGAGGCCCGTAAGCTGGGAGCTGAGGGTGTATGTTAGAGTCTAAGTGGGCAAAGTGGGGCCGGGTCATGGGGGCCTTAAGTGGAGGCAGAGGGCAGGAGGGGCCTGAGGCTGTGTCTGCAGGTGGAGTCATGTCATGAAAAAAGCTGGGCTTAGGGACTACTGACCTGACTGTCCCTGGGGCAGCTCTGGCTTAACTGTTACGAAGTAATTACATTTATACAGTCCTAAAGTTACATTAGGCCCTTTGAAGGCAACCACGAGGCTGATGTGGCCCCTGGTGAAAATGAGTTTGACACCCCTGACTGGCCTGCAGGCCCAGCCTCCTTAGAAAGTTCCCCAACTATCTTCCAGGGCCAGCAAGATACTTGGGGGCCTCTCCTCCACCCTAAGTGTCTTGTTTGAGACCTTTTTTGAACCATATGCAGTGTTCTCCCCAAGACAAGTTCTAGTCCACGGGTCTTCCCATCTCCTTGCATTTGCTGTGGTATGTCAATGACTCGAATACAGCCCCAACGCGGGCAGATGGGGGTCAGTAACGCCTGTGCTGGCCGTGTCAGCACCGCCTGAAAGACATTCTCAGGTCCCGGCCCAACATGGCCTCTTTCTTCACACCCCTCCAGTGTGATGCTTCAATTCCCTTCACAGTTGGGTGTTTTGTGGCAGGGGTTGACCATGACTTGCAAAAGCCATGTAATGTGTCCTGTTTCTCATGATGACCCACCAGGCTGGGAACCTCCAGCACGGGACACTCAGTGATGTGTCATAGCCCCCTGGGGAACTTGCTGATCCCTGGCGTGGGGTACAGGAAGAAGGCTCAGGCGTAGTGCTCCCGAGCCTTTGCAGCAGTGGAGGGTGGAGGTGGGGAGGCAGCCTGCTCAGAATGACTCCTCTTGCCCTGCAGCTTCTCAGCTGCTGGGGGCTGGGGTGGGGCTGGTTGAACAGAGTCTGTGCAGTAGGCAGGCTGGGCGTGGTCAATGTGGGAGGGGCCTTGGTCTCAGTGGTTCCTGGGGCCAAGCCCTGGGCCCCCCACAGCTTTTTCCTGGACTCTGAGTGCCTAGACTTTTCATCCTACAGTGTCTCCCTGGGCTGTCCTCTGAGCCATCGCTCCCCACAGTAATCACCCACACGTGAACCCCAGCACAAGGTGGCAATGACACCATTCTGGGCCTCATGCTGAGTGGGGCATTTCTTTCCCCCAAGGCTCTGGCAGGTGACCCAACCCATCACCTGCACCTGGAGGATAGGTGGCCATTCCCAAGGAACATGTTCAGGCCAGGAACCTGTGGGAGGTGAACCAGAACAGAAGCTCAACCAAGAGCATCTTCAAAGCTCGGAGAATGGAGGGAAGAGAGGGGACTCCCTAGCCTGCCAGTGCCGGCATGTGGCAGGGCACGTGGAAACTCACGCGTGCCCATACCACGATTCCATTTCACAGAGGAGGAAACTGAGGTGCAGAAAGGTAAAGTCGCTTGCTCAAGGCCACACAGTTAGTGGGTGCGTGGCTGTGTGACTCTGGTGCCATGATATATACCAACCAGTGGGGGTACTTTAAACACCAGCCATGTCCAAGTTCCCAGAACTGAAATGGCCTCAGCATGGCTTTCTCTTTCTGAAACTGTCATTGAATCCAGACAAGTGGAAAGTCCGGCCCTTGTTCCCTCCCGGGCCTCCCAGGCTAAGTCAGGTTTGGCGGCCACCCCAGCCCTCAGCATGCCTCCCGTCCCAGGTCGGCTGCCCTTAGGAACACTCCTAAAGCACTTGTCTGGGGCTTCTCCTGAGTGCAGGGTGCGGCTGAGCCTGGGCAGCCGCGATGCACACACGGTGTCCGGGGAGAGAACAGAAAGGGGGTTTCCCTGGATTCCCCAAGCACGGGGTCTTTTGCTGCCTGGCTTTCTCTGCCCAGCACCCAACCCCCGCCTCCAGGAACTCTCTCAAGGTCAGGGGACCTAGACTCTAGGCCGTTCGTGGGTGGTGAGCTTCCCGGGACTGTCCAGTGACAGGGCTTCCCCAGAACAGCCGATGAGATCATCTGCCATTTCGGGCTGAGCTGTGATCCTCCGGCTGCACACAAAGCAGCTCAGGAGATATCCTGCATGACTCATCGGTGGGCCCCGCACCAGGGCTTCCGGCCCTCAGGGCAACCAGACACAGAGGGCCATTGTTTGTGTGGAAGCCTCAGCGAGTGCTGCGGGCTCAATGGGGTCATTTGTGTTTTCTCCTGGGTTATCCGTAAACTGTAGTCCTTCTGGGGGTGGTGGTCCACCAGGCCTGGGTCCCTGCGATGGAAAGAAAATCGATACCCAGTCACTCCCCCCTCCCTACACCAGTCCCCTAAGAACACCCCTGATATGGGACCCGGGCCAGGTCTGGGGGGCAACAGACCTCCTCTTCCTCTCTCTTGGGGAAAAAAAAAAGTTCAGGTAAAAGGGTTGTGGATCAACAGGAAGAGAGACAGCTACGGATCTGTGTCTACCATACTCGCCACACCCCTCATCTAGGGTGGGAGCACCCCAAGCTCTGCCCTGCATGTGAGGACGCAGACCCGGGATGCTGCTCTGGAAGGCTGGGGACCTGAGGGCCAGAGCTGGGCAGAGCTGGCGATTAAGGAGGGCAGGGCTGAGCACCTGCCCCTGGGTTTGGACCAAGCTGAGGGCCCTTGGATCCATCAAGGGGAAAGGAGCAAAAAATCATTTTTTTGAGAGGAACCGAAGGACATAAGAGAGAATTCACAGAAAGGGAGATCTGAATGACAGGCTCACGAAAAGTTTGCCCACCTCCCTAGTTATCAGAGAGATAACTGGGAGCAAATTAAAACAAGGAGACACTACGTCACACCCATGACATTGGCAAAAATTACCGGGATGGATAATCTTGGTGCTGATGAGGGTGGAGGCGAGGGAGCCCTCCGGGGCACTGGTGGGAGTGAACAGCAGGCGGGCGAGCCCTGAGCAAGCCGGCAGCGTCTACTGAAACCACCCCACAACTTCCATGTGCACAGACTGGCACGTGGGGCCCTGCTCCTGCAGAGCTCACCTCAAGGGTACGGGACCAGGCCCCGGGGTACGATGCGGAGGACCCACCCCCCGGGTGAGTGTCCCACCCAGATGCCAGCCTCGGTCAGGCACACACTCTGGCAACACCCTTCTCCAGCACACAGGCTTTCTCCAGCAAAATCTGGAAACCCTCAGCCCAGCCCAGCCCCAGCCTCCCAGCCCTGAGCCCACACTATCCAGCTGCTGGCCATGGCCCTACGGGGTTTTGGGATCAGGGCTCTGACCCTGAAGAGGGCAAGACACCCCACTCGCTTTCCACACCCCAGCCTGGCATCCCGACCCTTCCATCTCACTGCCACGTGTGTTTCTGCGGCCGTGTAACGAATCACTACCGACTTAGCAGGTTGAGGCAGTGCGGCTTTGTCATCTCAGTTTCCATGGGTCAGCAGTTGGTGTACCGCTGAGCTGCGGGCCTCTGCGCAGGGTCACGCAAGACTGCCACCAGGTGTGAGCTGGGCAGCCTGTCCGAGGCCCCTTTGCTGCCTGTCGGCTGGAGGCCGCCCCCAGAGCTGAGAAGCCACCTGCGGCTCCTTGCCAGGTGGGCTTCCTCAGCACAGCTCCTCACTCCATTAAGCCAGCAGCCAGGCTGTCAGCCAGCAAGGGCCGGGTCCCTGCTACAAGGGCTTCCACCTGATTAGGCCCTCGCAGAATAGTCTGTGTTTTAGTGAAGTCAAAATCAGCTGATTCGGGGGCTTAATGACACCTGCACTGTTCCCTCTTGGCCTCTGCCATCATCTCTGAGCTGGGGGCACGTCGAGGGGAGGGAGTCATGCTGAACCCGGGGCAGGAGGCACGGGGCAGGAGGCACGGGGCCACCCTGGGGTCTGCCCGCCACACTGCCTGACTGCCTTCCTGCAGGTGAAGGTCTTCTGTCTACAGAAGGGTGATGATGAAGCGTCGGGCAGACAGGGCAGCCCCGGGACGCCGTCTTCCCGGGGCAGGGCTCTGAGCCCCACGGGTGCTGGTGGACTGCCCTGAGGAGTGGAGGAGGCTACGAGAGAGGCACCGGTGGGAAAAGAGGTCCGGGGAGGAGGCCCGGCCTCTCAGGCAGCATAAGAAAGCGAGGGAGGGGTGAGGGCAGCAGAGTGCCCTGTGGGTGCCTCGGGATGGTCACTGAATTTCTCCCTTTCCAGCTCCTCTCCCCTCCTGAGTCAGCCCCTTGCATTGCAGCCTCTTCCTCAGCCCCCACCATCCTCACCAGCCACCCCTTCTCCCTTTGGCTTTCACAGGCACCTAAGAGGTCAGCTCAGGGGCAGCCGGGAGGGCGCTCTGCGTCCCCACAGATACAGTGGGAGGATTGTCGCTGGGCAGACGTGACCTCACCCCACCGGGCTCAGCTCATCCTGCTCCAGGGAGGGTCATTGTCCGAGATGAACAAGCACCCGCTATGCTGGGGTGGGACCCGGCCGGGCCCCCTCGGCAGGGTCAGAGCCTCTGGCGCCTGTGCTCCAGCCCCAGGAGCCCACAGGCCTGGCCTCTGTGCCCTACTGACAGACAAGGTACCCAGGGTGGGTGGCCCCAGGCAGGTTTGCGCCTTTGAACGTGCATTGCACGTGGGGCCCCAGCACCACCCATGCACACCAGGCCCTGCCAGAGAGGCCAAAGTCTCTGACCCGTCTGAGGCAGGTGGGAAGGCCCATCACTCTTTGCGCCTGGTGGCACACTGTTCCATATGCGGTGATGGCACGTGACTGTGCCTAGTCCCGGAACTGGCCTCCCCGCCGCCCCCAAGCTGCCCAGGTCCCTGCTTCAGGCCAAGGGTCCTGCATTTTTTACCTGTGGTCTGTTACTTAAGGTTTCCAACTCTTCCCACATTTGGTGCCTGCTCACTGACATAGGCTTAACTTAGTGTTTTGCTTCTTGAGCAAATGGCCACCCTCACAGCCATCAAATGGGGGGTTTCTCCTGTGATTTGTGATTTTAAGAGATTCCTTGTTCAGTTGCTTGGTGACACAGAACAGCAACGCAGAGCTGTGTCCCCAGGGAATTCCTGGCCTAGGCTGGGCCAGGTAGCTAGTGCATAACCCCAGCGGCTGCCTCCCAGTGGCTGCCCTCTGAAAGCAGCCAGGATCAGGGGGGTGGGGCTGTGCTGAGGAGGCAGGTGACAGACTGCTCTCTGGGCCCCTGATCCAGGGGCATGCCTCCCTCCCACTGCTCAGAAAATGGACCAGGGAAAGACCGGGTGCTCGTCCCCACCATGGTTCTGCTTCGGACTCAGCCCGCCTGCTCCGTGGATTGGAGCCCTGAGTCTGAACCTGGAATGGGGTGCTTGAACACCTCCACCCCCAAAACCCCCTCCCCCCACACACAATAAGGCTCTGGGGGTCTGCAGCAGAGCCAAGGGGCTGCCACTGTACGAGGTGTTCCCTCGGAGCCTGTCCAGACCCCTGATGCCATGGTGGTAACAGAGGCTCCCCAGGGCTGCTGGCCTGGCCCGCTGGCTGCCCACCTTGGATGAGGAATTTGCCCCCCAAGAGAGGGGATCTGATTGCACATTCCTGAGGCCTGAGTCACTCCTGGTTCCAGGCCCATGTAGGAATGTGTTTATGCAAATGGAGCGAGGGGAGCTGAGGGCCTCCGAGAAGACTGCACATACCACCGGTCTGTTCCCTCTGTACCTGGAAGCTGTGCGGGCATAGGGAGGAGGGGCCCTCTCAGGATGAGCAGGAGGAGGCTGTGACCTCTGGAATGACTGAGATGCTGCTCTGCAGGGGCCCCAGAGGCCCAGAGCAGAGGAGGGCCAGAACTGAGGGCTTTGCCTCCGGCAGAGCTGGCTTAACTTGCTCCCAGGGGACAGAGAGTGGAGAGGGGCCAGGACAAGTGGGGCCTCCCCTTGGGTGCCCTTGGGGACGGGACTTGCTCCCTCACCACCTCCCCCTTTGAAGGACAGCCTTCCAGAGGTTCTGAGGGTTTGGTGAAGCTCTGGTTGCTCCTGGCCCTGTCCTGAGCTGGACCTGTGAAACATAGCCCCTCGTCCCTCTTCTCCCCTACCCCTCCCCAACCAGGGCTCTGCTGAGAAGTAGATGTTCTTTTCTGTCCCAATGATGCAGGGTGCAGCCAGGAGGGGGGCCCCAAAAATAGGGATTTGGAATGGGGCTCAGAACTCAGGGTGTCCAGGAAATATTAGAGGGACATATAAGATGTCCTCACCCCTTCCCCCACAGGTATGAGTTGGGGAAAGGAACACATGGAGTAGGGACATGCAGAGCTGCTAATCCATGGCATGGTCATTTAACATATCTATAGCCTTTGGCTGGTGGTTTAGATGTGTTAAATAGCTGTGGCCATGCTCTGAGCCAGGGGGATGGAAAGGACTTCCCTCCCCAAGACATAACTGGGGGAGGAACCCCAAATTACAGTGCCTGCATGGGAGCTTGGAGATTGGCTCCAGAACATGGGGACACACCTGCCTAGACTCATGACGGCAGCCCAGTAAACTTGGAATAATACGGGAATGCTGGCAGGTGTAACCGATTGTAGGAGGAGTGGGAAGTGGGGGTACAGAGGAGGTTTGGTGCGAGGATTTAAACTTAGACACAGCAGCCATTGAAGGAGATCCAAGCGGTTTCACCAGAGTCAGGACCCCCACAGCCCTGTGAGGGAGAATCACCATGTGGCTTTAGCAGAGAATTGCCACTCAGCTTAGCCCGAGTGGCAACCCCCTCCCCACAACTTAGGTGAAGGGGGAGCCACACGGCTCTGGCAGAGTAGAGACCCTCTCACAGCTTTGCCAGGAAGATTCCATGCGGTTTCACCAGAGTGCAGACCCCTGCAGCTTTGGTGAAGAGGGAGAGCTACGTGGCTTTGGCAGAGTGGAGACCCTCTCACAGCTTTGGTGGAGGAGGACCACGCAGCTTTGGGGTGCTTCCTTTGGCTGCGTGGCACGGGGAGCAAGAGAGATTTTGCCTGGAAGAAGGGGGAAAGGACTCTTGCTGGCAGGCCATGAGAAGGTGCCACATGGCTTTGGATTAATTAGAGATCCTGCCTGGACAACGACACAGCTGATGGTGTCAGGAGCCTGGATCCCGGATGTTTGCTTCTTTTCCTGAGTTACGGTACCCTGATTTAGGGCAGAGGGAGATAGGAAGCACTGTGGACGTCTGTGGGTATCCTAAAGGACTTTCATATTTTAATGAAGATGCTAGGTCGCTACTTTAAGTCTGTATAGCATTAAATAAACATTTCCTTTCCTTTTCACAAATTTCTGGCTTTGAGAGACATCTTTCCATAAGGCGGTGGACATAAACGGACCTTTTGTTGTTCTGTAACACCAACATGGGCCCCCAGCTGTGGCACGAGTCCACACACTTCAGTGACACTGGCTGCTGTCACTAAGGGCCTGTTCAGAGTCGATCACTGCACTGCACCCTGTATACAGGATGGCCCCTGTGTCCTGGTTTGTCTGGGACTGTTTGCCGGACAATTACTAACAGTGCCTCCTTTCACCCTCAAAAGTGTCCTAGTTTAGAAGATAAGTGTGTATTTGCCCTAACTTTGTAGGTATTATTTTACTTAATCCCCACAATGCCGACAAGAGGGGCCATACTAGGAGCCCCATCCTACCATGCAGAAACTAAAGCTTAGAAAAGGTAAGTCAGCTGCCCAAGGTCAAACAGTTATAAGTGGTAGATCCGGAAACTTAAGAACTCAGCTCTTGACTTCAAAGCCCCTTTGCTTAGCCACAACATCAAACTTCCTCTCCTAAAATCCTTTGATGCTTTGAAGGACTGAGGATCTAGTATCTCCAAATAGTAGAAAAACAATAGTTAGAGTCCTGGAGTCAGCTTGGCTCTGCGCCCAGGCCACCCATTGGCTGTCTCTGCCTTGCTGCTCCCTTCCCTTGAGATCAAGATCACGTGTGTAAACTGATCTGCTCATGGCCAAGGGCAGCGTCACCATCATCAGGGGAACAGCCTCCTTGTGCCTCCTGGGTGCTAGGTGTGTCCAAGGTGTGATCACCTAACCTGCACTCCAACCCTGCACGTTGGCCCTCTTTCCAAAGAAAGAAAACTCCCCAAGGTTGAACATCTGGGAGGAGGCAGAGCTGGGCGAGAACTTGGGGCCTTGGCTCTGGGCCCAGTGATTTCCCCTCGGTGAGCCATCCTGGTGCACATGCTAAGGAAACTCAGCAGTGGGTTGCTGTTGGGGCTACAGGAGGATGGGGTTCCCCTGGGTCCCTGGCAGAGACAGAAATGGCTGCATCTGGTGTATGGACCCACAGATGCTCAAGGTCCCCAGGCCATCTGGCTACCAAGGGGCCAGGACTGTCTCACCCAAGGAGTCAGAAATGGGCCCTTCGGGTTGATGTGAGGCCCGTCCACAGAGAACCTTCCTTCACTTGCTGAGACCTCACCTGGGAGAGGTTTTTCCAGCCGTGGTTTCATTCCTTTGGCGGGAAAGGTCAGGTAGATGCCTTTCAGGGCTGCCTGGTCTGCAAGGGCAGACCACGGCTGCTCCTGGAGCCCACGCCTCCCCATGCCAGTGTCTGCACCCTGAGACCATCACACTGCGAGAGCCCCATCTCACCCCGATGTGCTGGCCTCAAGAGAGGACGAAGTAAAGGCCAGCATATTCCAGATGTTCCCAGAAAAACGGGGATGTTTACTCCAAATTTACCAAAAATAGGGAACCTCTTGACCCCTTTGAAAAGCTATTTTCCAGGAAGGACTTTCTAGGTAGCAGACAACATCACAGAAGGAAAGGCCAATGGCTTTGACAATGTCATGATGCATTAAAAAGCTTCGGTGCATTAAAGCTTCGGTGCATTAAAACCCATCAGAAACAAAAGTTAAAGTAAATAACCCACTAGTAAGGCACATGCCCCAAATGTCACAGCGGCAACGTGGAGAGAGAAACGCCTTCACAACAAATCCATCAAAACCTGGTTAGATAAACAGGTGAAGAAAGCAGGTAATTGACCCAAAAGTTTTTCAATGGCTTAATTATTGTGAACATTTTTGTTCCATCGATGATCCTGCATTATAGTTTTGGAATAGCATCATTTGCCTTTTGGGCAGTAGGATTTGCTCCGCTGGTGTTACCAGAAATGAGTGCAGACCCGCGATACCGGCCGGCTGTCTCAGACCTGGGCTGGTGGTTACGTCCAAGCTCAGGGCAACCCTTCCAGAAACACTGAGACAGAATTTACCAAGAAGAGTTCACTGGAAAACTTAAATGTCTTGGCATTTTTCTCTGGGAAAAAAATTAGAAAATCAAACAGAACATTATGGACAAAGAAGATCAATAAAGGGAATATTGGATAGCAAAATAAGGGAAGCTCGGACGCTCTGGAATAGGTAAATCATTACATAGAGCACACGGCCAGCTGGCGTCCCCCCGGCCCCTCACTGCCCTCTCGCAGAGCCCCCGAGTGCCGGCAAGCACAGCGTCTCCGAGCAGTGGAGAGCCCGGGGAGGAACTCCGGCCTCAAGGCCAGGGTGGGGCAGGCTCTGGCAGCTGACAGCTGCTTTCACAGTGCCGGAGGCGGACTCAAATCCTGCCCCCGCCACCGCCACCGCGCTGTGTCCCTGTGATGCCACCAGTCCCTTCCTCAATGGGAGCTGCCAAGGAAGAGAAACCTTCTGTCATGTTCCTGGGGCAAGCAGCAGCCCTCCCGGGGCACTCCCTCACCACGCACCCTCTCCTGCTTTGTGCAAACCGAGACCAAGGCTTGCCTGAAGCTGCCCACCGCTGGGCCACACCAAGCCTCAAATGGAGCGTGGCCGCCAGCCCCCAGAGAGGCACAGGCATTTAGAACCTGGAAGCCCCAACAATCGGATGCTGCCCGAGGTTTTGGTGAGAATGCCGGGTGTTTGTCATCAGCCCTCTGCACAGGCACACGTGCGGCCTGCGGCCTTCGGCCTTGTGGCCCTTTGGAGCCCTGCGGGATGTTGTTCGAGATTTCTGAGCAGGAACACAGCCGCAGGCAGTGGTCGGGGAAGCCTGTGAAATCTGACAGCGGTGGTAGGTCCAGTGGCGGGTGTGGTGGGTGCGCAGTGTGGCGGGGGTGCAGTGGGGAGCGCGTCAGCATCACTTCCCACAGGTGGTCCAAGGACAGCGCAGTCCCGACACGGAAGCCACACTCCCTTGGGAAGTGCTGAGGGAGCCTTCCCTGTTTCTTCCAGCTTCTGGGCTCCTGGCGGCCCTTGGCTGGCGGCCCTGTCACCCCGGTCTCAGACCCTCCTTCACACAACCTTCTTCTCTTCTCTGGGCCTCTCCTCTGTGTGTCTCCTTCAAGGACACTTGCAACTGGGTTTCGGGCCACTGGATAATCCAGGGCCATCTCATCTCTAGGTCCTTAATGCAATTACATCTACAAAGACCCTGTTTTCCAAATAAGGTCATGCTCACCCATGCGGGGGACGAGGATCTAGACCTGTCTTTGGGTGGCCATGATTTAACCTGTGACAAGTCATTACATCACATCTTCCAAGTCTGCACACGGACTGTGAGGCCCGAGGGACCTGGCCCCTATCGGCCTCTGCACCTTCCCCGTTGTCCCATGGCCCCACCTGTGACCCCCTCCCGCCTCAGGGCCCTGCTGTTTCTCTAGCGCACCGGGTTCCCTCCTGCCTGGGTTTGGCGGGGCTGGTGCCTCTGTCCTGGCTGCTCTGTGCCCTGAGACCCACATGGCTTTCTCCAGCACTTTCGTCAGGTTCCATCCTCTGTGAGCCAGCGAGGCCTTGCCTGACGGCCTTGTCTACCCTGGTAACCCTGTCGCAGACACTTCCTCCCTCTCTCCTGCTTTATCTTCCCCAGCACTTACTACCACTGAACACCCACACGTGTGGCTCCTTTATCTGGTTCACTGTCTGTCCCCTCTGACTAGAAGGCAGAGATGTGTTTGTGCCCTGCTGTGCCCCAGCGGCTAGAACAATGCTGGGGGCTAGGTGATCTTGGTTGAATGAATGAATGAATGAATGAAAGAAAGAAAGAAAGAAAGAAAGAAAGAAAGAAAGAAAGAACGAACAAGCCTCTGCTCAGGCTGAGTTCTGAGCTCCCAGAAGCCTTCATGGACACCCGCTTCTCTGGTGGCAGCAACAAGCTCTCGCTTAACTGTTAAGGAGTAGTTACATTTATACACCCCTAAAATTACATTTGGCCCTTTGAAGGCAATCGCGAGGCTGATGTGGCCCCCAGTGAAAGTGAGTTTGGCACCCCTGCCATCAGTCAGCCTCAGGCTGTGGACCCTTCCTGGCCCCTCCTTGCCCCAACACCTCCCACTGTCGCCCTGGTCACATTTAGTTGTGTGTGTGTGTGTGTGTGTGTGTGTGTGTGTGTGTGTGTGTATAGACACCAGTCTGGGAAGGCGGGGCCTGCCCAGCTGCCTCTGCCCTCCCGCAGAGCTGCCATGGACGGGTGCAGGGTCGGGGCAGGTCCTTCTGACCCACTGAACCCTGGGATGAGGGCCTCCAGGGTGGGCATTGGGGGATGGTGTAGGGACTGGCCCTGGGGCCCCCCAAAACGCAGCTCTCTTGTTTGGTTGGAAATCTCTGACACTGCCAGGGGGCCCATTCGGAAGAGGTGGGCTCTGCTCAGGGGCGAGTGGCTATGAGACCGCACCCCTCCTGCTACTGGCCCCCAGTTTCGACCTCTAAACCCGGCATTCATTCACGTCAGGAGTGGCTAGAATAGGCCTCACCTTACATACCTGCTCGGATAGCTCTGCTGGGGCTACCCAGAACACTGAGCGGAGAAGGATCCTGAGGTTAGGTCCAGGCTTAAAGGCAAAGAAGTTCAGGGGTCAGTTAGTGCTGCCTGCCACAGGGGCAAGGGCGGGGGGCGGGGTGAGGGCCAAGGTGCGCAAAGGCCTGACAAAGTGATTTGTGGGGGTGCCGTGGCCCATGGGCCTACAGAACTACGATGCCTCCAGCACAGAGACAGGCCTGCAGGGTGGCCGGTGGCATCACACACTCTTGCTGAGTTGGGCTGGTGACTATGAGGTGCTAGTGCGGGCTGCCAGCTGAGAAGACCCCGGTAGTCTAGCGGGGATAGTGCTCCTTCCTGAGGCTGGGGCAGGGGTCACAGGACAACCAGCTGAGAGCCCTGGTCTGCATCTGGACTCAGCAGTGGGGGTGGTGCTTGGAGCAGAGGCTGCTCTCTGGCCTGGGTCTTGGATCAACAAGGCAGGCACTGGACGGCCCTGGCCAACTGTCCTCACGGCTGTTGGCGGTGAGGCCTCCTCAGGACAGAGCGGAGCCCAGCTCACGCCCTCCCAGAATGCTGGGGACACTTTCTCACAGCCAGAGCAACTGGATGGGGTGAGCATCTTGGTAGCTCTGGAAGGGGGTACCCTACCATGATTAGAGCCTCAGTTTCCCCTCTGGGAGGCAAGGATCACACCAGCCATTGACTTTTCAGGCCAAGCAGGTGCAGCTGTGCCCTGCAGGAAGGCAATGGCTGAGGGGGTGAGTGGGGGCTGCATGCCCCGGCACAGAGCTGTGCTCACCCAGAGGAGGGGGCTCCCTTTTCCAATTTGCACAGAGGTGCCTCATGGGCTCGTCCCGGCCCTGGAGCTCCATAGCATGCAGGATCATTATCTTCTTCATTACGATTAGTCATGCTCTACCTGAGGCAGGTGGACCCAGAAAAAGGGACTCATTCCCACGTGGTGCCAGGAGGGCTGCGTGGGGGAGGTGTTTGAACTGGACCCTGCAGGGCCTCTAACAGGTGGTGACTCCATCCACAGTCGTGTCTGGCCAGCTGACTTCCCCCAGGGGTGCTGAGGCCTGCTCTGTGCTTCTGTCCTTCCCAGCACGACTGTTTTCTTTCCTACGTCTGTATTTTGGTTCCTTTGATGCTTCTGTGACATAAATGCAAAGGAGAAAACAGACACACCAACTTCAAAGCCAAGGATGCCAGTGGCTGCACCCTGCCGGGCAGGGAATGTGGGCAAGGCGGTGGCCCTGTTCCCAGGTGAGGAGGCCTTTTCAGGGCCCTGAGCCCACTGGGTGGCCAAGAAGAGGTAGGGCCCTCCTTGTCTCACTGGCCCAAGATTCGGTCACGGCTTGGGATGGCCTTTCTCACGTTGTTTTTCAATCACTGGGGACTTAGTTCTGAGGTTTTCCTGGGTGAAGCCCCAGAATACAAAATGAAGGAGTGACCCAGAGCTTCCCACCCCTCCCACCCCTTCTGGGCCCTAAAACACTCCCACCAAACCTCGGGATCCCTGCCACCAGTGGTTGGAAAAGAAGTGACCCACCAGATGGTGCCCAGACTTGTAACACTTTTCATAACTTCCCCCTCCACCCCTCAGCACCTCTCTCGCCCCACCTCTGGCCATGCCACATGCTCCCTGGTCCCACTCTGGTGCTTCATGCTTTGATACTTTTGGCTTTGTCATTCTGGGATACTCAGTCTGCCTCCCTCCCTCCCTCTCATTCTTCTCCAAGAAAACTTCTAGTCATCCCTCAGGACCCCAGCTAGGATACCCGCTCCTCTGAGAAGCTTACCCTGATCTCCCGTCCCCTCTTCCCACAAATGCAGGCAAAGTGGTCCCTTCTCCCACCTCCGTACTCCATCCTCCCCACCATCAAAGCATCCGTCTACCTTTTCTGAAGTGCGCATTTTCCAGTTTGTCCTCACTTGGATAGGGGCTCCTTCAGAGCCTGGAGTCTTTCTCCCTCTGGGCTCCCTGATGTAGGCCCAGGTAGGCACCCTGCCAGGGACTGCTCAGTGCGGGCCTGAGGCAGCCACTAGGGGCCTCAGCCAGCTGGACTCTGGCTGGAATGTGGGCCACTTGAGTGTGTCTAGGGTCCAGCTCAGGGTGTCCCCTCATGGCCACATAAAGCAGCTGAGCCTGACTCATCCCTAGTCTCCACTTGGAGAGAGAGAGAGACCCAGAGAAGGCAGGGCCTTGAGACCAGCCACCCAAAGGTGCCTCATGCCCCACCTCAGGGTCCCTGGGCTTGGAACTTGGGGTTTGCAGGCCATGGGCAGCGTGAAACCCTTAGCCCCAGCGGGGGGCCATGGCCCCCAGCCCAGCAGGAAATATGTCTGTTTGCAGCCCTCCAGAGCAAAAGGTCACTTCCTGGACCAGGGTAACCACAGCAACATCATTCCCAGAGCTTTGGACCGGAGAAGTGTCCTCACAAGCTCTAATGGTGTCCAACTTGACCGTTGCAGGCTAGGGAAGGACCATGGGCAGGTTTTGAGCCCTGGCCAGATTTCCAGGGGCCCTGGACAAGCCTGGATTTGCCGCTGACTTGCTGGGGGTCTTCAGCAAACAGCCTCCACCAAATCTTCTACCTCCCTTTTCTCAGCTTCAAAGGAAGGAGGATGATTTCAATGCAGAGTTGTTAAAACTGGGCTGTAGGAACCTTAGGGTTCCCACAGACATTAGCGTACCTTTGCCAAGCAAGATACCTGGAGAAACATTTATCACTGATTTAAAAGATTATTCTGAAAAATGCTGGATGTAATTTCTTTCTTTTTTCTTTTTAAAAAAATCCTCACCCAAGGGCATGCTTATTGATTTTAGAGAGTGAGGGGAAAGAAGGGAGCGAGAGACAGAGAGAAACATCGATGTGAGAAACATCTATTTCATCTTATATGCATCCCCACCAGGGACCGAACCCACAACCCAGGTGTGTGCCCTGAGCAGGAATCGAACCCACAACCTTTCAGTTTACAAGGGTAAGATGCTTACCCTTGCAACTGAACCACATTGGCTGGGGGCAGAAAACTGCTGGATATGATTTCCATGCATTTAGAAACATAAACTGAAATTGTAGTAGGTTCTCAAAGATTAGGCCTGGGAGGATTCCAGGGAAGACCTGCTTCCTGTTTCCTGGCCCCTAAAATGCTGTTTTGATGACTGTCCTCATCTGTCCCAGGGGACACCTGCCCGAGGGTGCAGCCTCCTCAGCAGGGCTCTGCCCCAGGAGGCAGGCAGCCAAGTGTGAGGTGGGTGTGCCAGGAAAGCCTCTTTCTTCCCTGTGACTTGTCTTCTGTGTCAGGCTTTCTCTCCCATAAGACTAACTTCTTGAGATACATCATGTTCTTTAAACTTTTCTTTTAAACCTCTCTCTTCCTTCTGCAGTGGGTAGCAAGATGTTCGGCTGAGCTTCTTCCTGGCAGAGGTTCTCAGACCCTGGGCAGTGGGTAGGGGCAGATTCTGGGAAGGTAAGGTGGGGGGTAGGGAGCGGTGGGACGGAATCCAGAGGTGAGCTCGGGAACCCAAGGCCTGAGCACTGTGCCTTGGGGCCTGTGGCCTCCAGGAGTGACTGTTAACCCAGCTGCACGAGTTTCTATTTTCTGCTCAGAGTCCTAGCATCCAGTCCCAGCCAGTAGCAGAGGGTTGTTTGGACTCTGAAACAGGAACTGGGTCAAGAAGATGGAGGAGCTGTCAGCCCTGGGCTGAGTGAGGACACAGCACTGCCAGCCGGTCCCACACTCCCGGCCACCCGGGGGCCAGGGAAATGCATCCCTCGTGGGCAGTCCTGCCGGCCACAGTGAGATGCCTGGCCTCATGCCCAGTTGAGGGCATGCACCTTTGTCACCCTAATTGTCCCGGCCACCCAAGTCAAGCAGATGAGGTTTGGGCACTTTACAATCAGATTTGGGTGCAGACCAAACCGTGAGAATACTGGGACTGGAGACAGAGGCCAAAGGGGCTTTGAGCCTTCTCTACAATGTCTTATTTATTTATATTTTTTGCAAGAAAATGTATTGATGGATAACTTGGTTAATAATAAAATTATATATATATTTATATATATTTAAGGATCAGACTTACAGAACTTACTGTAAAATATCAACTGTCTTATAAGAGACTCTCAGCATGTTTCTTTTCAGAGATGGGGGTGGGAACTGCCTGTTTCACACAGAGCTGCTGACTTGCTGAATGGTTCAGTATCAGATCTGGCTCCTTGGGCCTCTGTGGCCTGCTCCGAACTATGAAGAGATGGGCCTGAGAGTTCCCTAGGTCCTTCTGGTCCTGCCATCAGGTAACCAGAGCTTCACTGTGCGAGAGAGCAAACAGCCCCTCTGTCTAGGCGCCCCTGGGCCTTCTCAGAGGTGTTCTCCGAGATGCAAGCCCGCAGAAGCCTGGCCTGTCGGCTGGGGAGTCGGCCCAGGGCCACGGGCTGGTGACCGAGCACCCCTGCGGCTGTGCGGGCAGAGGAGCTGAGCTGTTTTCCTGAGGGCAGTTATGACAGATCCCAGAAACCCTCAGGGCCCCCAGCCTCGGGACAGAGGGAACGTGACATTGCTGCAGGTTAGTCGTGTCCTTCTCTGAGTCTGGGATTTCACAGTCCTGACCTGCCTGTGTCATTGACAGAGAGGGTCTGGTTAGGGACATTGCCCCTGTGACCCTGCCCCCCACACCCATCACTATGACAACAGCTCAATAGGGTCCCCAGGGCCTAAGAATCCTGCTTGCACTGAGATCGAGGTTGGCTGAGGTCAGACAAAGAGGGATTAATAGAGCCCTGTTCTCATTAAGGCACAAAGCGCCATTATTACAAGTTGCAGCAGCCCCACCAGGAGACGCAGCAGGCTTTCAGGGCCCGGAGAGCCCAGTACCCCACAGGGAGTGGCTCCAGCCTGAGCCTCAGAGTCACCCCGAGCCCAGACCAGAGGCCGGGCAGGAAACACAGAAAGAGCCTGAACGTCCGACAGAGCACTGCGCGAAGCACGACGCAGCCGAACAATGGCGCGCGGGCCGCAGCCATTCAAATGGCAGCGCTGATTATCGCCATTCAAGTCCTCACAATGCACAGAACCAGGTCACGACGACTGTCAACAAGATGCCATTTTTGTAAACAAAACAAAACAAAACATCATATACATGTAACACACAAAAATACAGAAAAAAAGATTTCAAAATGTTGAGAGTGGTTATCTTTGGAAAGTGTAATCGTGTGTAATTTCTTTTGGTTTACCTGTATTTTCTGTAATAAGCATGTATTTCTTTTATATTTCTGGAGACTTTTATTTTCTTAAAAATAGGTACTGGGAATTAGAGGGTGGTCTCTCTTGCTCTCTTCAGTCAAACTTCAGTTAACAAAACCCAGGAGAAGGCATCGTTTTGGAGAGTCGGGTTCTCTTTATAACTAATATTTTATGAATTCGACAACAAATACTTGTAAAAATTTGCTTTATCTTAGTCAACCAGTGTTTCAGAAAATCATTCAAAACAACAGGGCACAGTCTCATTGCCTTCTTACAACAGAATACCAGGCAAAGAATTTACCATTGGCTTCGTCATTCTGAAGGGCCCCAATCTGCTCTAGCTGACCTGCGGGGCTATTGGACGATAAGAAGTGTTTGTGATTCATGAACCACCTTCAGGTTGCTTCTTTTATTGAGTGTTCAAATTGAGTACTGGGGGTGTGAAGTTGATCCTCGGGGCAGCTGGAGCTCCAGAAGAACTTCCAGACGGGGAGGGAAGGGCTCCTGTTTGTGTCTGCAGAAGAGGTACCGCAAGGACCAGGCCCTGCGCGGCAGCACGGCCGGCAGGAGGGGCGCGGGGTCTGGACGCAGAAAGGGAAGGAAACTGTGCTCGAAGAGATAGACTAGCGGGGACATTCCATGTCTGCTCTGTCCAGCTGATAAGGCCAGGCACATTCTCCCTTGAAGAGTAGCCACAGAAGAAATTTATTTCTGGCCTGTGTGCCAGGAAAAGCGATGCGTCCTCTAAGCTGCAGATGGATGTTTACCTCACGGGCCTGTGAATCATGCATACTTTGCTTTTACCTAGAATTCCTTATATATGTTATCCCTTTTATTATTTGAGTTTCCATAAGTAGCATCAAATTATTTGGGGATTGAAGTGGAGTATAATAAAAGAATGATTTAAAAAGCTCAGCTTGAAAAATAAAAAAAAAAAGAATCAATTGCTGTTTTGGTATGGCATAGTTCTCTATGTTAAATATTTCTCTAAAAAACTGGGAAGTCTATAATGCCAAAAGCATAAACTGCCAAGGAAATATGTAGGTAAGTTGGATTTCATAAAAATTTAAAACTTTTGTGCTTCAAAGGCCACTATCAAGAAAGTGAAAAGATGGCTTACAGAATGGGAAAAAAAATACCTGCAAATCATATGTATGATAAGGGACTTGTATCTAGAATATATAAGGACTTCTTACAATTAAAAGCTAAATAACCCAATTAAAAAAAGGGCAAAAGATTTAAGTAGACATTTCCCCAAAGAAGATACACAAATGGCTAATAAGAACATGAAAAGATGCTCAGTATCATTAGTCATCAGGGAAATGCAAATCAAAACCACAATGAGATAACCCTTCATATTCATGAGGATGGCTATAATTGAAAAGACAGATACTCAAGACGGAGGGGAGGATGTGGAGAAATCTGAGCCCATTCACACAGCACTGCTGGGAATGGGAAACGTGGCGTCTGCTTTGAAAACCAGTCTGGCAGTTCCCCCAAAAGTTGAACATAGGATTACCACTCGATCCAGCAGTTTTACTCGTAGGTATATGCCTAAGAGAAAAAAAAATATGTCTACACAAAAATGTGTGCATGAATATTCATAACAACATTATTCAAAATAGCCAAAGGTTGAAAACCCCAATGTCCACCAGTGAATGAACAGATAAACAGAATGTGGCCCAGACACACAATGGAATTTCTCGGCCGTAAAAAGGAACGAAGTACATGCTGCATGATGAACCTTAAGAACATCACACTGGGTGAAAGAAGCCAGTAACAAAAAGCCATACATTTTATCGTTCCATTTATATGAAATGTCCACCAGAAAGGGCAAATTTGGAAAGGCAGAAAATGGATTAATGATTGCTTCAGGATAGAGGGGGTGGGGGGGATGGCACCTGACAGCTAAGGGGTGAGGGGTTTTCTAGGTAAAAGAATGTTCTTACACAGACTGGGGAGGTCGTTGTGCAACTCTGTGGATATAACAAAAACCACGGAATTGTGTACTTTAAATAGGTGAATTGTGCACTATGTGAAAAAACTGTTAAAAAAAAAAACAAACCCCTGCAAAGTCGCATGCTTGGCCATTCACAGACTGAGTGTTCCCGGGAACCCAGGTCTGCGCGGCGGCACCACCGACATGGGTTCTGACGCCAGCCCAGCTGCTTCCCAGCTCTGCACACCCCCAGACAAATCACTGTCTCCCTGAAATGGGGACTGGGGTACGTGATGGACAGTGGGCTTGAACTGGGCCTAAGGGTGCCAGCACCCATGGGAATCAAATCCGCTGCTCCCCAGAGGCCTCCACGGCCCCCACCCTCTGAATGGGACAAAATTCCGAAATGAACGGGACGTGCAGATTCTCTTGATGGGAATTACCTACTGTTGGCCTTGTTGATGTTCAAATATTTAAATAATAATTCTACAGACCTACTGGTCTGAGAAACTCAGAGGAGGTGCTGGACAGCAAGAGGGTAGCGGGGGCCACTCCTTCCATTTCTGTTTCCCCGGGAGCCTGGACCACAGTGAGGCTGGGCCTTATTGTCCCTGGGATGGTCTGAGAGGTGGCTGGCTGCGCCTCAGTGGTCATTGAACTGCTTGACCCCCACTGAAGAATCAATAGATTGTTAGTCGACAGCCTGCACCCTGCTTCTCCCAGCCCCTATAAAAGCCACCCCACTTTTAAACAATCCCCAGGGACAGCCCTGGTCTGGAATTCTTAGTCGGAAGTCAGTGCCAGGCTCCCTCGTGCCCAAGACCAGGAGACTGAGGCACAGAGACAGGCAGGTGGGACCGTAGCGGCCTCTGCAGCCCAGTTCTCTGCCAGGCTCGGGGGCATTTGGTGGCGGCTCCAGCGCGCTGCACTCGGCTCGCGGTTCACCCGCGCTCCCTCGCTTACCCCCACGCGGTGAGGTACATGGGATTTCCCGTTTTCACAGACAAGAACAGATTAGCCCCAGGTCGCTCAGGGAGAAGCAAGCTGGGATTCAAACCCAGCCTGTCTGATGCCAAAGTCCACGCTCTTTCTCCTGGAGGGTCCCCCAAGTGCTCCCTCTCGGCGGTCAAGCAAGTCACAGAGGAGAGGGGTCTCCTCCACCCCCACTCCCCAGGAGGGGACTCTGCTCCAGACTCTGGATTTTCAGGACACTCTCAGGCCTCACCTGGCTGCTGTGCTGCGTCCCTCCCATCCCCCTGGCCCCACTTATTTCTCCCTGAAATTCTGGATTCTCCACTGCCCAGGCTCCTCAGGTCTGACCCTCTCTAAACTTGAACTTGGGAGCTTCCGTTTCAACTTCCCTGCAAGAAAAAGAGAATTACGGATGTTCCCCGTGCTAAGCCTTGAGTATCTCTCTCAGGATGCCTCTTGTTGCCAAGGAAAATGAAACAGATGTCTTGGCAACAGCTTCAAACATTTCCTGCCAAACCAGGGGAGAGCCTGTCTTCAGTTTAGATGCAGCCAAGAAAGACAAGTCCCAGCTCCGGTCGTTCCCAGGAAACAGGCACGCACACCGCCCGGCTCTTCCAACCTGGGCGGCCACACTCCCAGCAGCCTCCCTCACCAGGACTGCAACATCAGCTGCAGAAGCAGGCTGCCCCTCCTCCCTTCGCTCAGCTCACGCCTTCCACCCTCCAGGGCTCAGGTGGCTGTGGGCTAAATGGAAGCAGTGCAAGTGGGCATTAGTCTTGTTCCCAATCTCAGGGGAAAGCTTCAGCCCTTCACCAGGCACGCCCTTGACTCTTGCTGGTTCGTCTCCCCATTCTTCCCAGGGTGTCTGCCTGCCCGCCCTGGCTCACCCTGCTGCCCACTCTCCAGTCTGCCGCACCCCAGTCCCCACCTCTGCCCTCGGAATCCCAGCTGAGTTCCCTGTCCTTCGCAGGTTTTTTGAGGCTCTTCTGGGGTCTCAGTCATGAGGTGCCCACTAGGCAGGCAGCGTCTCCTCTGCCCCGCCCTTCATCCTCTGTCCTGAGCATAGTAGGGGCAGGGACAAACCTCATAAATGCCGAGGTCTTGAAAAGCAACTGGTTTTCAGGAGCCTGAGAAGTCAGGCTTGCTGACGAGCTATGTCTGAGCCTGCTTGGCCACGAGGAAAACGAATCGCCGGTCCTTGCTGGCCTGAGTGGCAGGAGCCCAGAGAGGCCGGATGGCCGTCCAAGAGACAGGTGTTCCCGGGCACCTGGCTCCCCGGCAGGTGGAGCTGTGGGCATGGCACGGGAACCCCCATTGGTGAGTGAGAACTTTCGCCTCCTTCCCGCTTCGCTGGAGGGGAATCCTGTAAGTGTCCACCTTGATGCCCATGCCTCCGAGGCCGGGCACCTCTGTGAAGACAATGACTTGAGCCCCGGAAAAGTGGGCTTAGAGCATCAATCCAGAGACAGAAGCCAGATGAGCGCAGGGCTGGGAGCTCCTTTGGCTGATGTGAGGTCACCCTCATGGGAACCCTCTGCATCTCTCTGAGACCAGGCCAGACACCGCCAGAGACCTGCAGCCAAAACCGACACCAAATAACTCCCAGGAGAACTGGACAAAGCTTCATGGCGGCGGGATACCTACGGTCTCCCCTCCGGAATGACAGGTCCAGGGGGCCCAGGGCAAACGAGAGTACAGGATTCTGAGAAACATAATAACTTAATAATGACATAGGTTCTACAAACCATATATATTTAAAAATATCAATTGGACATTGACAATCTCTGCAGAGAAACACTTTTAAATTACAGCAAGTACAGAGCCTGCAGATTCCCATCCTCAGACCATAATACCGTAAGACTGGCAAAAAATTACAAAGGGACAGGAACAATAATAGTGCCCAAACCTTGGAAACAAAGACAAACAGACCGACACCACCAGCATTTAAAATGGTTGTTCAGTTTTAAACAGGAAGTGAAAGCTACGCATTCAGACTTCGTAAGGATGAATGAAAACGAGAACATACACGATAAAATCTACGGGAGGTGGCCAAAAAGGAGAAATGGGTAATAAAGTTAAAATAGAAATTAATGAATCAGATGAGGAAAAAAAAATAGTCAAATAGATCTTTAAAACCAAAAACCGGATCTTTGAAAAGACCAATAGAATAAATTTCTGGCAAATACAACCAAGGAAAAAAGAGACAGACCCCCCTCCAGGAGTGGCGATAACACTACAAGCACAACGACGACGGCGATTGTTTCTGCAGCTGTCAGAGAACACAGGACATAACGTCTTGGGGGCAGATGAGAGGCGGAGAAGCGCCCCGTGCGAATCTCCCGGCGTGTAGTCACCTGGCACACGCGCTTCCGTGTGACCGTGCGACCACACGAAGCTTGCCCCTCGCGGTCCAGAGCCTGTGCGGGATGAGACTGTCCTGGGAGAGGGAGGCTGGGCCCTGCCCCACACCAGGACCCTGACCTGCCCCTCCACGGGGCCTTGGGAGCGGTCTCAGCCCTTGGACCCCAGGGAGCCGCGCTTCCTGGATCCCAGCTGGCAGAGTTCCAGGCACCTTCCAACCCCCAGGGAGAGCTGGTGGAGACGGCCAGCAGGACCGAGGCTGCAAAGCCTGCTGCTGGGACCCACATGGACCCCTGGTCTCCTCCCGGGAAGGCTCCTTCTCTTGAGGGCCACTGAGGTCCACGCCTCCGGAGCCCGGTGAGGGATTTGGGAGCACCCCGGGTGTGTTTTCCTGAGACCAGGGCCCCTCAGCTTGATTCCAGGAGGGGAGAGAGGAAGGAAGACCAGGCTGTGCTGCCCCGCATGGTTGCTCAGGGCATCCTGCCCACCTCCAAAGGGTGCTGAGCCACCTGGTGATAAGTCCTCTCCAGCTGCCTGTCAGGACAACACAGGGCTGCTACAGGGCGGACAAAGAAAAGATGGAAATAGTGCAGAGGGGGAAAGGTGGCCTTCCCATGAAGCAAGGCCAGTTAGTGCCTGGGCCTTTCAGACCCACTGGGGATTTTGACCCCTCATTTCCCCAGAGGACCCTGGGCAGGTCCTCCTCTTCATAGGGTGTTCCTCACCCCATGGCTTTTACCCATGTCTTGCCCATCTGTTGGACCAGAAACCCCTTCCACCCTCAGCTGGAGCCCAAGGCGCCCCGGAGGCTGAGGGGGTTTACTGAAGGGGGGCATGGCCTAGGGAGGCACAGCTGACATCTCAGAGCGGTGAGCAGCTTCAGGCCTAACAGCCTCCTCCTTGGGGTTCCTTTTTTTTTTTTTTTTAATAAACTTAATGTTAACAACATTGAGCAGAAAGTGCAGACAGTTCTGCTGGCCCCCACACAGGCATAGCCTCCTCCATTTCAACAGCCCCCACCAAGGAGCACATTTGTGAAAACTGATGGACCTGCGTGACACAGCCTCACCCAGAATTCACAGTCCGCTCAGGGTTCACACTCGGTGTGCATGCTGTGGGTTTTCACAGATGTATTATGACACCGTGGTATCACACTCGGTATTTTTACCGCCTTAAACACCCTCCTCATTTCACCCGTTCATCCCTGCACCCCCCTAATCCCCGGCAAGCCGGAATCTTTTTACTGTCTGCAGAATGTCATCTATTTGGAATCACGTGGTACGTTGCTTTTTCAGACGGGCTTCTTTCACTTGGTGATACACGTTTCAAGTTCCTCCATGTCTTTTCAAGGCTCGGCAGCTCATTTCTTTTTAGCATTCCATCGTCGGATGGGCCACCGTTTACGTACCCACTCGCTTCCTGAAGGACAACTCGATTGCTTTTCCAAGTTTTGAAAATTATGAATAAAGCTGCTACAAAAATCCACACGCAGGCTTTCCTGCAAACGTAAGTGTTAATCCATTTGGGTAATTTCCCGAAAAGGCTGCGATGCCGGGGCCTTACAGTGAGATGACGTGCAGCTTTGCGCTGCGGCTCCTTTTCCAGCGTCTTCATTGAGGTGCGCTTTACACACAACAGACCTTCCCTGTCTTAAGTGTATTATAGGTCAGTGAGTTTTGTTTATAGTCACGCTCGCATTTTAGAATATTTCTGTCACCTCAGAAAGTTTCCTCCTGTCCCCTTGCTGTCAATCTCCCTTCCCCCAGCCCAGCCCTGACCCCTGGCAACTAGTGATCTGGTTTCTGTCTCTATTGTTTTGTTATTTCTAGAATTTCATATAAATGGAATCATACAGTGCAGGGCTTTGGGCGGGGGGTCTGGCTTCTATTACTTAGACCGTTTTTGAGATCCATCTTTGTCATTATAGCTCTTGGTGCTTTCCTTTCATTGCCAAGTAGTAGTGAGGATGTACCTGTTTGTCTGCTGACCATTGATGGAGATCTGGGTGCTTTCCTTTGGCTGCGGGCTGGGGTTGTTATGAAGAGCATTGCTAGGAACATTTGCATGTACGTAGATCTTTGTGGGTGAGGTTTCTTTTCCAAGGAGAAGGCAGGAACACACCCCACCCTGCTGTCCCTGGTCCCCCCAACCCCAGTCTGGCCCAGAGCAAACAGGGAGATGATGGGGAAGCTACAGGGTGGGGGTGGGGGGCGCAAGGCACAAAGAAGCGGCACCAGTGTCAAGGCCCCTCCACACCCCCTCCCAGCAAGGCCACCGGGCTGTCAGGACTGCCAGAAACCTTTCTCCACTTGACCTTCCCTTCTCAGCTCCGCCCAGACAGCTACTGAACAAAAGGTCAGGGGCCAAGGGAGAGAAGCATGTGTTTATTTGCTCGTCTCCACGTCTCTGTGGGGTTGGGAAAGCTGTGCTCAGGGTGGAGTGTGGGGTGTGCTGGTCCGGGCTCCCGGCTGCCGCAGCCCCACCAGTGTTGTTGCTGGTCCTCGTCAGATCCATGTCTTTTCCAGAGGTACATTCCCAGCACGTCCTATCTACCCCGCTCCTGTAGACGTCCGTGGCCCATCCGGATGCAGGACCCGGGTCACATCCAACAGCCCCCAGGTAGTAGAGCTGACGTCTTGTCCGCCTGCTTCTCGGACAGACCATTAGGAGCAGCAGAGAGTGCCAGGGCCCCTTTGTGGGTCTTAACTGGTTTTGCACATGAGGTCCCCGTGATCCCCACGCCATGTGAGTGGCTGTGTTATCTCACGTGGCAGAGGGACAGGGGCGGCTCAGACCAGCCAGGTGGCGAGCATGCAGTGGCACCGCCTCTCACCCACAACCCCCCTCCACACAGCAAGCACACCAGCTTCTCTTGCAACCCAGAGGTCTGGTTCCCACTCTTAGCTGAAGAGCGGGAGCACTTGAACCCTGGAATTCCTTACAGCACAAAGAACGAGTGACAACCCAACAGATTTTGAATTGTTCGCATATAATGAAGTAGGTACAATTATTATCCCCATTTTATAGGTGAGGAGACTGAGGCACAGAGAGAGTTAACTGGCTGAGGGCCACACAGCTCGGAGGCCAGACAGCCAGCAGCTGGCGCGCACTTCTAGCCACTGCACGCTGTTGCCCGTGGATTTTTCTGTTTGTTTCTTTGTCTGGTCACTAATTTGAACAATTTTATTGAGGTATAGTTTAATGGCCTAATTTAATTTTAAGTGTACAATTCAATGGCTTCGGTAAATTTACGGAACTGTGCGAACATGACCACGGGCCAGTTTTAGACATTTCCACTGTCCTCGGAAGAGTGTCCACTTGCGCTCCCTTGTCTGGGTCTCCAGCCCAAGGCAGCCACCTGCCCACTTCCTGACTGCACATCTGCCTCTTCTGAAAACACCGCACAAACAGAATCGCATAATAAGTGGCCCTTCGAGCCAGACTTGTTCATGCAGCCCAGTGTCTCCGAGGTCGACCCACGTGGTGGCGTGTGACTCATCCTTTCTGATCGCCAAACATGGCCCCACTGTGCGGCCACCCCACGCTTGGTCTGTGCCTTCGCCAGCTGGTGGACACTTGGGCGTCTCCACTTTGTGGCCCTGACGAATGAGGCTGCCGTGAGCATTTGTGTGCAAGTCTTGGTGGGCACACGTTTCTCCTCTTTGGGCAGGTTTCGAGGGGTGGAATTGCTGGGTGGTATGGTAAATTTACGTTCAACTTTAAAAAAACTGCCAAATTCTCCCCCCGCCCGCCAAGGTGCTATAGTACGTTCCACTCCCATGGCCGTGGATGTTACGCTCTCTGAGGTCAGGGTCCCTGTCGCAGCGCCACCCATACAACCAGACAGAGCCCGCTTGGAGGCCGAGACCATCTGGGCAGTACAAGGAGGCCCCTAGGCAGCCCTGGGTTGAGCTGAGCCCCTCCCCTGCTCCTGACAGCCTGTCTGAGAAACACGTGGACAAACAAGCAAACTATAACCAGAGACATTGAAATTAAGAACAAACTGACAGTAACTAGAAGGGAGGGGAAAGAGGATCATGGGGGGGAAAAGCGGGAGGGTTCTCAGGAACATCTACAAAGGACACATGGACAAAACCAAGGGGGGGATGGGATCAAGGGTGGAGAGTGGGGACGGCTGGGGTGGGAGGAAAACAAAGACAACTGTGCTTGAACAACAATTTTTAAAAAATCCTAGGTAAAAAAAAAGGAATATGTGGATAAGATGTCAGCTGTTCTGCTTTTTAATAAAAAAAAAAAAAATCGCCCTCTGGGACTGAGAGCACTTCTTAGGGGCAATCAGCAAGGTGGCCATTCAACCAAAAGGAAGAACGGAGACACACAGGTGCACACACACACGGACAGGTCACGGCACGCAGAGCAACAGGAGAAAGCAGTGGGAGACACCCTCCAGTGCCCGGGGAGTTGGCCAGCAGCTCTCACGCTGTCCAGAGGCCCAGGCAGAGGATGAGGGGTGACAGTGGGAGGGCGGACCCTGGACCGGCAGCCTGGGGAAGCTGTCAGGCCCCTCCGGCGCTGGGGCTCCGAGTGGCAGGCACTGCGGCCCCACCAGGGAAAGCCCCCTACGGACCCTCTGGGAGGGAAGAAAGCCCCCGTCAGCCAGGACGGCTCTGAGCGCTGCTGACCCTCCATGTAGTAAGATTTGAAGTTTTACTACTTAACGAAGAGATGAGGGTCTCCATTCCTGGCGGCAGCTGCAGACGAGAGAACTCTGCCCCAGCACACCGTGCTCGTCCAGCAAAGGCCCTTTCCTCCCAGCTCTCCCCGACACGGCCTCGTCCTCCCCGCAGACGGGGTACGGAGAGGAAAGGGTACTGCCGAAACGCTCACAGAGCCCGCAGGGACGGCCCAGAGGCCACGGCTGCAATGCTGCCTGCCTCAGCGTACTCCTGAAAGCCAGTCACCCAGGGCAGGGGGTCATTAGACCCACTGGGCCTGCCACTGCCTGGGGGAAACGGGGTATCGTGGCCCAGGGGTGATCCAGCCACATTGCCGCCACACGAGGAAGGTCCTGGGGAACCACAATTCACACACGGGATGTCTGCACCCACCATCAGTCACGAGCAACATGCAAGGCTGCTACTGTCGGCGGCGGGGAGGTGACTCAGGATCCACCAAATCTTGTAAGATGACCAGGCTGCAAGGTCACCTGGTAGCAGGTGGCACCCAAAAGGCCCTGCAGCAGATACAGGAGACGTGCAAGTCATTGCTTCTGCTCTCCAGTAACAGCCTCCTGGAAGGTACCAGACCCTTAGTGACTGAACTGGTCTGAACAACGTCCCCTGAAATTCATGTCCATCCGGGACAGGTGAATGAGACTTATTTGGAAATAGGATCTTGCAGATGTAAAATGAGGTCAGACTAGGTTCAGGTGGGCCCTAATCCAATGACTGGTGTCCTTACAAGTAGAGGGAAATGTGGTCACAGACACAGAGAGGACATGCAAGACCGTGTGACGACGGAGACAGATTGGCGCAATGCTGCTACAAACGAGGGACCCTAAGGACTGCCAGTGGCCACAGAAGTGAGAAGAAGCCTCCGAGAGACAGAGGGTGGCCCGGCCAGCACCCTGCTTTCAGAGTTCCGGCCTCCAGAGTGGGAAGGGAGTAAGTTCTGTGGAGCAACGCCCCCCAGTTTGTAGTGTACCTCATTATGGCTGCCCTCGGAAATGACTGCAGTGGCCAACAGCTGGGCTCAGGTCGCCCGCCACACTCTATATGCCGGTGGGTGTCGGAGGGGAAAGCAGAGAGGGCTGCACAGAGGAGGAGGTACTGCCGTTAATTGTGTCTGGGGTTTGAGCAGGAGGCCCCAAGAACAGAACTGAATCTAGGGGCTCAGCCTAGCTCCTGGTAGATCTGGCTTTAACGGCTCTTGCTTTTGCATCTTTGCATCCTCCGTTGTGCTTAGAACAGGTACTGCACCCAGTAGGTGCCCAGGAATCGTTCCCTGGTGGCACTGGCCTGATTCTGTGTCCTCAGAGTCCCAGAGCGGTGCCTGCTACAGAGTCCTCAATCCTTCTGCCGGGCACTGTATTGTTCATGAACTTGTCTTATTCCTAAGAGCTTGTGTTCACGTACTCACCGACCTGTGATTGATGCCCAGGATGATGGGGAGCTCTTAGGCCAAAGGGGCCAATCTGCATTTTCCCTGCTTCCCTGGGCCTCATCTCACCCAGCTCCCCGAGTTCGACATGTAGTGCCTGCGCACAGTAGGTGCCATAAATACTTCATGTTTCGGGATGAGCTCTGCACATCAGATGACCTGGCTGGCCAGCTGGGTAGGAGGGAGCTAACTTGGCTTTACTGAAAAAGTGATTTAGAGGCTGCTGCTGCTCACTGAGTTGGCAGAGGAGCCTCAGCACCTCCGGAAGGTGTCAGTAGGGGTCCCGCTCGCCGAGGCCATGTGCTGAGGCCACCTGCTCCAGGAGCTGCGGTTCTACCCTGAGTGCGGTCTGCGCGATGAAATGCTCTCACAGGTGGCCAGAGCCATGGGAAGCAAAAGCCAGAGGCCAGCCACGAGGGGAGGGACCAGCGTCTGCAGGCCAGGCTGGGTTCACCATGTTGCACACCTGTGTCCCCCTCACCGAGCTGTGCCTGGTGTAAGACCTGGAGATCAATGGCCAGTGCCTGGGCCGGAGGCGGCTCGGCTTGCTGAGGTTGGCAGTGCCTCTGACTACCCACCCACCCACCAGCGTGCCACTTCCCATGAGCACCCAGTGGGTTCTGGGCAGGGGTCCCTCTGTGATGAACTAGTGTGACCACCTCGTGGAAACTCCTTCAGGAGCAAATAGGGTGTTAGTTCCCTGAGCCCCTTGCAGGAACTGAAGGAAGTCTCTACTCAGCACTGAGGGGTGAGGGGATGTCACACAGCTGAGCTGGGCTGAAACCTAGATCCCCCCCATGCCCACGAGCCCACGGCTGATTTTCTCACGGTCCCCTGGTCGGCTACCTGAACGGTGAGGCCTCAGGGTGCCAAGCGGGGGCTGGTTTGGAGCGACTGGAGTTTACCCTGAATGGCACCATCCAAGACTGGACACTAAGTGGTCAGCCACTCAAGGGTGCCGAGTGTTGACCACGAAGACCCAGCAGCCATGGGAGGTGGTGCCTGCCATCTAGCCAGGGCCACCATCCAGGGGACAGTAGCTCTGTTGCCCTTTTCTCTATCGGGAAGGGCTCGGCCGGATAGTTGGTGAGCTACAGGACTGACCACGACTTTCCACACCAGGTTTCCCTGGAGACCGCAGGGGTGGGGACAAGCCAAACCTGACACCAGGTCACAAATCGCCACACAGGGTGGACCGACACAGTGCCAAGGGGGCAGTGCAGCCCTGGGGCCACAAGCCCCCCAAGAGTGGCTGGACTTCTGTCTTGTCAGCATCTGGAGAGAGGGCAGCCCTGGCACACCTGGAGGTGGCCTGGGTCCCAGATGCCTTGCGCTGGGGCTCAGGGACAGTGGGGCTCAGAAGGGTGGCTGCTGGCCAGGGCAGGCGCGATGACGGACTTTCCGGGAGGACTGGCTGGACCTCCTGGCTTCCTGAGGGGAACAGTGTTGGCAGGGAACAGGACCCGTCACTGATGGCACACCTGTCCTCGAGGCTCCACGCAAACCTCTGCCCCCAGTCAAACCTGTTTTTCTGCTGTGGTAGACTCTCAGCTCCGGCTTGTGCACCAAGTGGTCCTTCTCAGAACGGCCCGGCTGCTTGTCCTCAGGAGCCAAACCCCCAGCTGGAGCTTAGCCACAAGGTGCAGAGCCAAGGGCTGGGGGAGGCCAGGGCCGGCTCAGACCGCCCTGCACACAGCCACCCTGCCTCCCGGGTGCTGGCTTACCCGGTGGCCCTGGCACAAAGCAGCGGCTCAGAACCTGAGCGCAGGCAGGAGTGTCGAGGCCAGGACAGGTGTGTGTATGGATGGACAGGCGTGTGTACAGACAGACAGAGCGTCAAAGGGCCTCCTAGACCAGTCTCCACTCCGAGAGGGAGTGGAGGGAGGGAGTGGAGACGGGAGGGAGCACTGGCGAAGGAAGAGTCCTCTTCCCAGACAGGTCCTGGCTGAGCAGTTACCGACCCCCTGACTCCCACTAGGCCTGAGCCCTGGGCCTCAGTTTACACAGTGGGATCCTCCCCTTGCCTTCACCCCACCCAACTGAGCAGCAGTTGGGAGACCCTGGGTCCTGCAAGGACATGGAGCTCACTGTTGCCAAGACAACCCCCACCGCCCCCGATGCAGAAAAGAGCACCACTAGCAAATGCTAGAATGAGCCACTGACAGACTTTATTGCATGAGTGGGTGCCACTGATTCGCCAGTAGGTCACGGACCTGCGGTGAAAACCAGCCACAGTTTGAGATTGGTATCTGAGGAGCGTACACCTTGGCTGAGGTGACCAGAGAGTACCAAGCCACTGAGGAGGCTGGGCCTCAGTGGATAAACTCACACTAGAGCAGCAGCCCCCATGGGCACCAGGCACCTGTCAGCTGCGCCCCCTGCTCCCACGCCACACAGTGGTGGGAGGGGGCGCTACGGAAAGGGTGGAGAGCTGGCATGGGGTACAGTGTTGAGAACAGGGCAGGAAAGAGCCCCAGCAGAGCTGGCCCATCACCCATCACTCAACACTTCCTGCGGTCAGCAAGCCAGTGGGCAGGGCTGGGTGGGGCACGGAGGCCTGGCAGTGAACAGGAGTGGCAGCTGCTAATAGCCAGGGCTGAGGCTGTGCTAGAGCCAGCTCAGGGCCTGCAGACACGGGGCCCTGGGAGCTGGGGTAAGGCAAAGACGGGGAGGAATCAGCTCCCAGGCCCCAGAACTGCCGGTTCCCTCTCACTGTGGCAGAGGTGGAGGGTTTGGGGTGGCCTTTTCCAGACTGGGCAGCTGACGAGAGTGAGTGAGACACATGACAGACCAGGCAGGCGGAGGGCCCCCACTACCCATAGGCCCTGGCACAGGGCAGGGACAGGGGACTAGGAGCTCTGATGGCTGCAAGCACCTGGCCCGGGCCAGAGGGCCTCCCTCAGGGTTGGCTGTTGGCCCCAGTTAGGAGAGGCCTGGGGTCCTCGCCCAAAACTCCCTTCCAACGCCTCTGCCAGGCAAGCCAGGGGCAAGAGTGGTTGCACTTCATGAACAACTTGTGTTTCGTTAAAAACTAGGTCTGAACATGAAGAATGTATCACAAAAAGGCATTCTCTGGTCCCTTAAACATCGCTCACTCACTGAGAATTTCCTGAGCACCGCACCAGGCCCAGGCCCGTGGGCCGGGTGTGGGGGGCCGGGGAGAAGTCTAAGGCACTGGCCCACCCCAGGACAAGGCTCCTTCTCCCTGGAAAGGCGGCTCCCACCGTGAAAGGCTGGTGAGCAAGTCCAGACCCGGAGGGCAGGGAAGGTCTGACGGCATCTGCCACCGGACAGAAGAGGCCTCGAAGCAGCAGTCGGAGAGCACCCTGCCCAAGTTCGCTCTGAGCAGGGGGGACATGCCCGGCCAGGCCGGGCCGAGCGCTGCAGGATGCAGTGATCGCTCTGCTCAACCAGGCACTGGCTTCATGGCCAGTGGTCCAAGGGGGCCATGGTCTGTCTGGCCAGGTCTTCCCTGGAAAGGGAGAGAGGCAGACCGGGCTTGTTAGGCCACGCACAGCCCAGAGGTGCAGGGCTGGGCCTGACATCTCTAAGCTGGACACAAGGGAAAGCACCCTGCTTAGCTAGCACCTGGAAACTGGAGGCGACTCAGGGACACCCCACCCTGCCAGCCAGGCTCCCGCAGGCACCCACTCTGCATCCCTCTCCTGGGGGACCCTCCCAAAGCTTACAGGCCCCAGAGCCATGCTGCTCAGAGACTCTGGTCCTGCCCCGCCCCCCGCCCCCCCACTTTACACCCCAGGGTGGCACACCGCCCCTCCTGGGCTGAGGTGGTAGAGCTGGTGGGTACGAGTGGACACAGAGTTTTCCTGCTCTGAGTGAAGCCTCCCTGACTTCCCCCAGTCTCAGTACATCCTGGGGGCCAGGCTCCTGGTCAGCAAGGTGTCCCCACATGCTTCCCTTCCACATGCACGTGGCTGACACAACCGGGCTCAATTCCTATGGTGGCCTTCTCTCTGCACCCTGCAGGATTCCATGACCCCACAAGCCAGAGAAAAAGGAACAAGGTAGTAGAGGGGTCCTGTACCCTGGCTTCCACCCTCCCTCCCTCACCTGGGACGAAAGGCACAGCCCCACCTCACCCTGGGGGAGGGGCTGCTGGCCCAGGCCAGCTGGCAGGGGAGGGAGGGTCAGAAGAGGCTGGGGGTGGCCTGGCCAGGCGTGTCGTGGTCCCGGATGTACTGCAAGATGTCCATCTCGTCCATGGCTTGGATCTGCTGCTGCTGCCTCTGCTGCTTGGCCACAGCCTCAGGTGGGCCCGCTCTGGGGGGGACAGCTGGCTTTCTGGGTAGCGCTGGCTTAGCTGCCACTGGCGGCTTACGCTTTGGCTGGGGCTGGGGTTTGGTCTCAGCCCCCAGGTTCAGAATCTGGTCCAAGTCCTCTTCAACTCTAGGGAACCAGAGACGCCCTGAGCATGCCCCCCTCCAAAGGAGCAAGATGCAGTGAGCAGAGTGCCTGCCTTCAGGGCCCCTCCTACACCCACCTAGGGGAGAGCTCAGCTTCCGAAGCTGGACGTCCCGGTTCGGACGCTGGTACCGCCGCACGCCAACTAACTGCCGTCTTAGTCAGGTCTGCCCGCCCCAGTGCAGCTCTGCGGGCCGCACGGGCGCTAGAGAGCGCTCACCAAGGGCTGAAGCTGGCTTCAGCCAGGGCCCACCAAGACTCCACCTTGGCCCTGGACCTAACGGCCCACCAAAGAGGGGTGGGGACAAAACTAAAGGCCACAGCTATGTAACGGTCACCAGGACCAGTCCCAGGTACCGAGTGGCAGCTAAGAAAGGAGGCCAAAGCTGGTCTCTACCCTCTCTGCCCAAGGGAGCTCCTGCCGCGAGCTCCTCGGGGAGGAACTCCACTCCTGGAGACCAGGTGCACAACGGAAGACCCATTCAGTCCATCCCACCACCCGCCCACCCACCCATTAACAGCTGTCTCGGGTTCAAGGCCATCCCAGGAGGCGCTGTCCCAGGAGAGGCTGCTCCCGGCAGCCTCAGCTCAGAAGTGCCCAGCTCCCTCCACATGGCAGCCCTTCCTTGGGCAACCCTGGGGCAGGTGCTGGCTCCTGCACCCCCCAGTGGAGTCTGGGTGCCCAGAAAAAGCTCTGTGAGGGATTGAATAATCTATCCTCACATAGGGGCCCTTGGGGAAGCGGAGCGGCAGCTGAAAGCAGCTGAAAGCTCAAGTCAGTTCAGGATTTACAACGCTTGGCAGGCCACTGACTTGGAACTAACAGAAGCTGGATTTGCCCTGAGTAGGGGGGGTGGTCTTACTCAGGGTAGAGGTAGCTGCATAGGTCCCCCTTTCCAAGTGCTCGATTTCCATCTGGGGTCTCTCGAGTCATGGGCAGAACAGGTCTCACCGACGTAGTGAAACACTATGTGGCATTCCCCCCCTCAAGCCACTCACACGCGCGGTCCTGCTGACCACCACTGCTGCCCCCGCTGCCTGGCTGCGGAGACCCTCTGACGGTAACCCTCTGCACGCCCCACAAGGGGGTTCTGTGGAACACAGGTCTGCGAGAGCCGGTGTCAGGGGTTTAGAACCCACGACACCAGGACGGTCCCATAGGAGCTACCCCTGCGACAAGCTGAGTTCCGGAGGTGGCAGAGGCTCCTTGGGTGGGGTGTGCCCTGTCGGACCCTGCCACCCCCGGAGCTGAATCTCCACTCCACTACCCTGTGCTCCGCTGCTCCCTAAACACGTAACAGCAATCCCAGCTTCTCCCAGCCTGCCAGGATGTCAGGGGCGAGGCCACAGGACAAGAGTGAGCAGATGCCAGGGGCCGTGGGGAGATGTAAAGACAAGGCATCCCGTGCCTCAGGCCCGGCAGGCACTTAGAAAACCGAGTGACAGCCCGCAGCTGCTAATCA
This sequence comes from Anoura caudifer, assembly GCA_004027475.1. Classification (NCBI taxonomy): domain Eukaryota; kingdom Metazoa; phylum Chordata; class Mammalia; order Chiroptera; family Phyllostomidae; genus Anoura; species Anoura caudifer. Next base: position 139,302 of record PVKU01001986.1, read on the forward strand.
GGGTGCAAATGACAGCCTCCTGGGGCCACAGGCCTCCGTGCCACGTAATTGTTCCTGGAAAGAGGCAGCTTGGCTTCCCGTAAATCACCAGGCACAGCCTGCACTCACGGGGGCAGGAGTGACGCAACGGAGAGACGCACTGGGCTAAGCCCTCTCAGAGCGCAGCCACAGGGGCCCCCGAAGCTGCCGCCCCAGCTGGGAGGCCGCTCTCCCAGCCTCTCGTCCTCCAAGAGCTTAGAGGCTCCTGGACACTGTGGGAGGAGAGGACGCAGGCAGGCAGCCCTGGCTCCCAATGCACTTGGGGGCTGGAGCTCTGGGCCATTTACCTCTTCCACATTCCATTTCCTATAAAGCGGAGGTAACAGCACCCACCCAGGGGGCGGTCTCGAGGATTCGGCAGGAAGGTCATGTGTGAAGAGCCCAGCAGGCCGCAGGACCACGGCGAACACTCCGTCAAGCAGTGGCTCTCAGCTTTGCACACGGTCTGCCCACCACCCTCCACATGACAGACTAGGCCTCGCTCTTCCTTCTGTACGGCCTACTGACGGGACCCTGCTGGGGACGGGCTGTGGCCCGGCACAGGTGCGTGCGGCTCCCCCCAGCGGAGCTGCATGCGGCGGGCTCAGCTTATTGGTTCCCCGAACTGTTTATGCCAGTTATACTTGCTCTTGCAATTAAGTAACTTAATTATTACTCATATAAACTATTAAAATATGAGTATAAAAGGAAAAGAAAAAGACGCAGGCACCAAGTTCTCTTTCTGGAAACCGCTGGGCTGCCGGACCCCACCTTCCCTTACCAGGTCCCCAACACAGCCTTGGCCTTGGGGCCAGTGCCCCCCGCACAGAGTCCCGCCTTCTTGGGGCTGGACCCCCACCGCCCAGAGACCAAAGCCAGGGAAGCGCTCCCATGTTGGGGCAGGTCTGCAGCTCTGTCCAGGCCACTCTCAGAGTTGGCGAAGCACCGCTGAGGACAGGTGGTACCTGAATAGATCCTCGGGGGCCTCTCTGTGGCCCAGGCGGGTGGTGGGCCCTCCACTCTCACAGGCTGCTGGCAGCAGTAAGGGGTCACCCAGGGCAACAGCCCCACCGAGGTCAGGATCGTCAAACAACTTCAGGGCTGCGGAGAGGACAGCAGCAGCCGGTCAGAGGAAGTCCTGGCCCGTCCTCAGTGGCCCTGGGGGCATAGTGTGGAGATGGCTTGGCCCAGCCAGGCAAGAGCAACCAGGGGGCAAGGCAGATCACAGAACCCAATGAATGGGGACAAGTGAGTGTAAGGGACAGGTGCTCATCACGGCCGGCTCATGCCTGCTCAGCCCCACCCCACCACTCCTGCCATGGGGGTCTGGTCAGCTGACGGCGCCCCTCAGTTCAAGTCCAGGTGGCCTTCCCAGCACTTTTGGGAGGAAAAAATCCTCATTAGCTCCCGGACCTGGCCCATCTGGACCTCTTAGCTCAGCCCCCACAGCTGCACCCCACAAGTGCTTACTGAGCACCAACTGCTGGCCAAGGGCTGCTGCCTACAGGGATGCAGTGATGAGCGGATGCCCGTTCTCACTGCAGCTCCTGCCTTCCAGGTGCCTGGTGTGCCCTGACCCCTCCCATCCCTGCTGCCCTCAGGAAAGGGGATGGCGGCATCTTCAGCTGGAATAGCCTCCCTTTGCAGCACCCAGGCAAACTGCGCTGGCCTTTCGGGATCCAGCTTGAGTACAGCCCCCACCCAACATCCCTCCTCCCCCAGGAAGCCTTCCCTGCTGTCCCCCATAGGCACCGACATCCTGCTGAGAGCCAGGCCTCTTGTAGTTGCTTGGAGATGTCCTGTCTCCCATTGGGGACCCTGGGGCTAGACAATGTGTTACTCATCCCAGGACAGAGCCTGGTCCTCGGTGGGTGGCCACCGAGCGTTGGCCGAATTAATAGGTGACGTCAATTCCTGGCCCTGGAAGAGGACCGGGGCGGATGAGGAAGGGTCAGGCCCAGGAACATGTGTAGACGTCCTAAGGACACCGGCTTTCCCTTTTCCATCTCCGCCCAGGACCCTCCCACAGGGTCTCCACAGGGGACACAAAGCCTCTTGTCGGAGTCCTAACGCCAGAGTTGCAGAATGAGCACCTGGGGCAGTCAGCGTCCACTCTCCTCCCGTGCCCACGTCGGCCACGCTGGTCCCGACCCGCACTCCTCAAAGCAACAGAGCAGCCACCGTCTCCTCCCAAAGGGTGGTCAGAACAAACACATGCCCCAGGCTGGGAGAAAGGAGATGCGAGAGCAGGTGTGTCCAGCAGGACGTGTCCGCGAGCCAAGTCTGCGTCATGTCGAAACAGGACAAGGCCCGGGCTTCTATCCTGCTCACACGCGGCAGGTCCAAAGCCACCGACAGAGGCCAGCCTGGTCACCCAGGGGAGGCCTCGACTGACGCAAACACACCGGGGCTCCACTTACGGTCCCTGGGGGTTGTGTCCTCCGTGGGGCTCCGTGGGGAGAGCTTGCTGCTTGGGCGGAAGAGCCCCTCATCAGGGTCCGCCTCTTCGTCAAAGATGGTGAGCCGGGGTGAGGGTCTGGGTCTGGGCTTCATGGCCACTTCCGGGCGTTTCTTGGGCTTCTTGGAGCTGGGGAATCACAGACAAAGCTCCAGGTTAGGACGTCTCAGGACAGCCCCACCACTGGGCCCAGGTGGCCCGGTCTGACCGACACAGGTGCTGGGTGGGCCTGACCTTGTGTCCCAAAGGACCTTTCAGAGAACCTGACACCAGAGGTGGCCAGACCCTGCTCCGGGAAGTGGCCCAGCCCTGTGCCCAGGGAACCGCCACTGTCGGGACCTGCGGGAGATGGGGGCGGGTGTCCGGGCTATGCGGCCGGCTGCCAGACGACCCCAGCCCTGAAGGAGCACTCAGGTCCCAGGCCTGACTGCGTGGTTACAGGCCAGAGGACCGGGTCTCCTTCTAGAGGCCGCAGGGCCCCTGACCTCAGTGGCGTACCCTAGTCAAACCTTCAGTCTCGCTGGGCAAACCCCACCTCCTTTAGGAAGCCCCTCGGCTACTTCAACCCCACTAGGCTCTGTCACTCCTAAGGTGGCCGAGGTCCTGCTCTGGGCCAGACGCAGCTGCGCGAGTCCGGGAGGGGGCAGGAGGGAAGCTTCCGGGGTGCTCCGGTCCCAGCCCGGGTGGTGGCTACTCAGTGCTCGGGGCACGTTCACGGGGCAGAGCGTGCAGATCTGCTTGTCACTGTGAGTTACGCGGCCAGCACGTAAACACACAAACTCGGGTTTAGTCTAACAAGGTGAGCCGATCCCTGCTGCTGAGGCCCAAATGACCCATTTTACGGTTCCTGCAAATGAGAATAAGCTTTTTACTGGAAACAGAATTTCTGGTTCGACTGCCTGCCTGGCAGGCAATTCCACCGGACAGAGGTCACCGTCTGCGCTCATGTTTGTAAAACTATGCAGCTAAACTGTGCGGAGGAGCCGGTTCTGCCCCCAAACAATGGGACGGATTAACCAGCAGCAGATAAAAATAGCAGCAGGATGGTTGCTGGAGGGCAAGGTGATCCCAGGCCACCGTCCCACAGCCTGGATTTGGACGCCTGGTAGGATTTCAGGCCCCCAGCTGGCATGGGGAGAAGCTACAAAAGCCAGCAGCGCACCTGTTGGAAGGTCGCAGGATGGGGCACACCTCCTCGGCCTGAGCCGGAGGATCTTGTCGGGCTCACTAGGCGGACGAACAAACAGTCCGGAGAGGCGAGGGGTCTGCTCGAGGCCACACAGGAGGCGGGGGACACTGTGCCTAGAGCTGACGGCAGTCATCGTCACACACCCTGCTCCCGCCCCTCCAAGTGCCTCGTGAGCAGGAACAAGACATCTATCTGTCCAAGGGAGCGGTGGGAAAACAGCTCCGTCCTGCTGTGCCTGGGGGGAGGGGGCCCACTTTGAAGGCAGAGGTGGAGAGCAGATACGGGGCAGGGGGGTGTGCCAGGAAGCCCAGGCACCCTGTTCCCAGTTCTTTCTCTGTTCCGGGCACAAGCCGGGCGGGCTCACGTCACAGGTCACCAGGGACATGTGCCTGCTCCGGCGCCAGCTCCAGGCCCCGCCTGCGTGTGCTACTGGGAAAGCTGAAAGCAGCCTGGACTCCATCCTGACCACAGTGCTTTGCGGAACTTCAGCCACCCCTCGTCACACACCTCGAGGAGTCAGGGTGGCCTGCTCTCCCTGGGATGTTCCTCCTTCTGCTTCGCTCACCTGGCAGAGCTAGCTCAGTTCTAGCGACCCAGGGAGGTGGGCACCAAAGACAGGCCGTGGCTCTCAGGGAAGGCAGCTGGAGATGGCCCCCACCAGGATCCCCAACCCAGGGGCGAGCCCAGGAAGCTGCGTGTGAGTCCCCGTGGAGCCCACGGCCAGCCTGGTTTGGGACCAGCCTGAGGCCTGTAGGCTCTGCCTCACTGCTGTGCCTTGTCACCCTTCACCTGGCCCTGCTCCCGGGACCACAGGGACTGCGTCAGCGAGGGGCGCAGAGCCTGGCTGGGGTCCACCACCCCCGAAAGTAGCAGGCCCCAGAACAGCTCCTGGGGAAAACAAACTCACATCCTACCCAGCATAGGGACCCCTGGGGCTGGGGGGTGAGAGGCTTCCCCTGGACCAGAAACCAGAGGAAGTGTGGGAAGAAGGGAACCCTCTGGAGAACAAAGGAAGTGAGAGCGGCCAGTGTGATTAATTATCTCTGGAGAAGCCACGCGGAGCCCAGCCATCCCCCTTCCCACGCCTCCTTCCGGGTCTGCGTGCACAGGCGAGGCCGTCCTGCCGGGGGACTTGCCCTCTGCAGCTGGGTGAGCGTTCTTGTTTTCCTCTCTGGAAAGGTATTTGTTCTTTGTCGTCTTGAATAGAAATAAAGCAAATCTAGGGCACCCTCTGTGCTCCACCCATGCCACCTGGGCCGTCCTCCGTCCCCCTGACCAAGCAGCAAATACGGACCCTTAATGGCTGAATGCCCAGGGCCCTGTCCTGGTTGGTCCCCAAACTTGTCTGTGGTCCAGGGCAGATGCTCAATCAACACTGAATGAAAAAAATGGATGGACGCATGGATGCATGGATGGATGGACAGGTGGATGAACGGATGATGGAAGGAAGGGGGGAAAAGAAGGACAGACAGATAAACAGAGATGGACAGAGAGGGTGACAGTACATCTCTCATCCAGGCTTATTTCTTCCTACTCCCCCAGGGAGGGGCAAGGGCGTCAGACAGCAGGGCTCCCAGCACCACTCTGAGGCATCGGCCTGTGTCCAGAAAGCCCTCCGCTCCTTCGTACCTCCTCCAAAGCTGCTCAGTCGCCTCGGTGGGTCTCTCCACCAGCCTCTGTTCCGTGAGCAGCTCACCCTCTCACGGCGACGCGGCGCTCCGGGAAGCACCTGCCACACCTGAGAACCTATGCTAGGGGAGGAGGGCACAGAGCTGAGTAAGACCTGCCACTGTCCCCAAATCCTCAGAGTCCAGCAGTCACAGATGCCAAAACGGATCATTACCCTGCAGGGCAGCAATGCCAGCACAGGCTGGAGCACAGAGGAGGGCTTCCTAGAAGAGGTGACGGAGACGGGGGCAGCAACCTAGGTGGGCTAAGGGTGGACGGGTGACTCAGGCAGGGGAACCAAAAGACCTTCATTCCGTCAGGGAAGTCTGCGTGACTTCCAGTCAGCACTGCTTCCAGGCAGCACTTCGATGCCTGGGGCAGCTTTGCTCACAGTCCCTGGAAAAATGCTCAGAGCCGCTGCGCGAGGGGAGGTGAGCTCAGAGAGAACATCAGAAGGCAGAGTGCTCATGGGTTGGACGGCCGAAGTGATCCCCGGCAGAAGAGGGGCGTCCAGGGTGCTGCCAGCTTTCTGACCTCAGGGTCAGGGAGTCATTTCCTGGGGGAGTGGAGTCACTGTTTCCAAGGCCAGTCTCCTCCCCTCACTCACAGGTCGTGTGCACATGGACGCAGGCTGCACACAGGGGCTTCAGCGCTGGTGCCCCTGAGTCCCTCTCCGTGCCTTCCCCCTCACTGTCTACCCAGCTGTCTGCAGGAAGCACTGCCTGGCTCTGCCGTCCGAAGAAACGTCCAGCTTCAGCACTCGGGCCCTGGCACAGCCCGGGGCACTGGTTCCCGGCAGGGCGCTGGCTCCCGTCCTCTGAGCCGAGTGTGGGAAGCACAGACTTACAGGAAGGCGCGCGTGTGCGTGCAGGAACCAGCCTGTCCCTAGGGCAGGGGACAGCCCGCAGGGACCTGAGGCCTGGAGGGCTCCCTCTGCACTTGGGGAAGAGGTGGGGGCATTGCCCACGGGGTTTGAAAAAGCAGGGAGGCCTTCCCGACAGAGGGTGTGGAGTCTGTACAGAACCCCTCACACTCCGAGCCGCACAGTCAAGGCCGCTGGCAGAGGCATCCAGGACCCTGATCTGGGACAGGCATTGGGGGGCAAGCTCAAGGAATAACCACCCCAACATGGAAAAAGTTGCTCATTGCCTGCGAGAGCAAAAACCTAGAGAAAACAGTGTCCCCAAGCAGGAGCCTGGTGGTGCCACATGCAACACACTGACCCTACCGATTAGCACAGAGTAAGAACAGAGAGGTCTATTTATTGATCTGGAGAAACCACATATATAAGCTAAAATTTTTTTTAAAAAAGCAAATTATGGAATGGCATGTGGGACACAATCCTATTTTGGCAATAAAACAAGAATAACCAAAAGTGTGTATTCACACACACACACCCCTTCGTGGCAAAAGAACTGTTAACTCTGCTTTCGATTTTTATATACACATCGGATATTATTCAAGCTACAATTAAAAATGTTTCTAGCGGAGTACTTCCAGCAGAAGGCAGGACTATTATGGCAGAACTTCATCTTAGAACAGTGAAGTCTCAAAAATAGAAACTTAAATATGAAAACTATGCGCGACATGGCAAGCAACCGTGAGAGGACACAGTGAAAACAAAGTATAAAAGGGCGCACGGGTTAACGTCTGCAGCTACGTAGATCGCGCTGGGACAGGCGCGCGCAAAGCCCGCACAGATACGTGAGCGGAGCGTCGGGATGGGCCGGGTGAAGGCTTTTTCTATTTTTAAGCGCTTTCTACTAGTGTTGTAACTCGTATTTTCCCTAATCAAAACCAGGTTTAAAAGACAAAGAAAAGCCCCGCCGGTCCCTGCTCCGGCTTTGTGCAGGCGGCTCCGGCGTTCCAGCAGCCCTGCAGTGGAGCAACAGCGCCCCCGCGCGGCCGCAACGGGGAGGGCCGAGGCCACAGACAGGTCTAGCCTGGTGCTTGGAGGTGCGGTGCGGGTGCCGCTGGGAAGGGCGGCTGCCATCTGCAGAGGAACTGAGGGCACAGGATGGAGAAATAACTCCATCCACAGCAGATGTCATCTGCAAAGAGCATCACGTTCCCCACTCAAGGACAGGGTGGGTGGTGCCGTGCAAGAGCAAGAAAGTGAACAGGCCCACCTGGGCGTCCGGGGAGAGGGCAGGGAGTCTGACTTCAAGGTGCTACAATGCCACACACAAGGCTCTGGGCAAGTCCCCACTCAACTCTGTCCTTGATTTCCCCATCTGTGAAAGGGGGGTAATCCTGCGGTCCTGCCCAGCTCTCAGAGTGCTGAAAGACTGGAATTCGGGGACAGCACAGGGAGGTGCAGCCTGTGTCCACACTCACTGGACCTGTGAGGGAGGGGGAGAATGAGGCTTGGAAACGGCGGGACTCACCCCCCACCCCGTGGCATGCCTGACTCTGCTCTTGTTGGCTGTGTGAATGCGGATGAGCTTCTTGGCTGCAAACATTGGCTTCCTCAGACACACAGTGAGGCTAGGCCGCTGTCGGCTTCCCTTTCTGAGGCTGGACCCACGGTGGACCGGAAAGTCACCGATGCATCGTGGCCTTTTCCATAACCTCTTAGAAAAGTTGGCTGTTTATGATCCCGATGAGGTGACAGCACTGACTGTTGTCACATGGGTCATTAAACGAAAAACTGGCAGAAGGTCTTAAACCTCTGGGATCCCTTCTGGGCCTAAGCTTTCCTAGGATTCAGGAGCGATGTCCCAGAGAACAAAGCCAGGGACAGTGCTGGGGACAGGTGGCCCGGGATGGCCGACGCACCCCCTGACAATCTGCTACTGGAGCGAGGAGGAAACCCAGGGTGGCCCATGCCAACCCCAGGGAGCATTTTCCTACCCAAAAAAGGAGCCGCTCTGCTAATCATGTCCCCGGCCAAAGGCTGGCACAAACTGCCCAAGTCTGTCTCGGCTCGGCACTGAGCGTGACAGCCCAGAACAACAGAAGAGCACGAGTTTAAACAAAGCCCTTGTCTGACCAAAATAAAGCCCCAGACGGGCCTGCGGGTTATGCAAGGCTGATAAGGAGGGATCATGACAAATTTCTCCTGACAAAACCCGGCCACCCTCGCTGCTGCTCTCACAGGGCCGCACGCTCGGCTCCAGGACAAGGCCTGCCGTGGAGGGATGGCGGGGGGGTGGTGGTGGTGGTGGTGGGGGTGACTCCTGGTCACCGAGGGGCTGCAGGGCGTCCAGCTCCAGCGCCGTCTCCCCAGCACCCAGGCACCTTCCCCGAGGACGACCCTCTCCCCCAGGCTGGTCCCACACCAGCCCACAGCCCTGAGGGCAGCACCTGCACCTCCTGCTGTTTCAGTTGCGCTGGACCCAGCCCGACTTCTCACCAGCCCCTTTTTAGAGCAGTCCCTGCAGACAGGCCTCCCTCAGCTGTCCACTGAACTTCAGTGTGTCCCACGAGAGCTCAGAGAACGTCGCCCTGGGCCTGTGGTCTGACTCCGTGGAGGAGGTAGAGCAGAGGAATGGGGCCATGGAGAGAGCTAAGCGCTGACATTTATGTGAATCCAAATGTCGCAAGAGCACCGAGAGACAGAGGCTACTGTCACCCTGTTTGCTACAGGAAATGGGCAAACTGCCAGGGAAACGTGGCCGGGAAATGGCAGAGCACGGACTCAAACCCAGGCAGGCTGGCTCCACAGTCCAGGATCTCACACTTGGTTTGAATCTCAGTCCTGCTGTTCACCAGCCGTCTGCTCTCAGGCCAGCTACTTGGCCTCAGTTTCTTCCACCTGCAGAATGGGGTAACAGCTGCTTGCAGGGCACCAATGAGACACGTATGCCAAGTGTAAAGTACAGTGCCCAGCTCAAAGCAGGCCCACCTTGTTTCTTGTATGTCTGGGCCAAGAGGAGGCAGTGAGGGCCCCAGGTGGCTGAGTCTGTCTGTCCCCGTCACCTGCTTCTGGTTGGGAGGTCCTGACCAAAAACCTCAGCCTGTGCCCGCCAGGGGAGGGGGCGTGGGGGCAGATGTCTGGCTCTCTAGTCCCTGTAGACCCCACTCCCGGCACAGGGTGGTCCACACCGTGGGCTCAGGAGCTGCTCCCTACTCAGGGCAGTCAGAAGGTCAGGAAAGGACAGAAGCAGGACACCGTCCAAGAGGGACCACCAAGACCACAGCTGGCTTGCCTCTTCTCCAGCCAGTGGGGGTGTGCATGTGTGCGTGCAAGTGCTGGCTTGTGTGTGCATACGTGTAAAGGAGACACAATCTCCTGGCTGGGGACTGTGGGCTCACTATGCCCCCTTGGATCGCACTGCTACGCCGCTGGCACCTGGGTCACCAGTTCCCTCCACCCACATGATTCAGGGACCCTTATGACTAGCCTGTGGGGCGGTGGGGCCAAGGAAGATGGGGCCAAGGAAGATGGGGCTGCTTTACAGACGGTGAGCCACCCCGCAGGGAGCTCCAGTCACATGAGTCACAGGCCCACTGGGTGGTTCAGGCAGCCTGGGCTTCTGAGCTGTTTGGGGGGCAGCTCTGCCAGGCCTCAGTGCACAGCCAGGGAGTGGCGGTGGGGGACCACCCTGTGAGCAGGGAGGGGCAGGCGATAGCTGAGCTCAGCCCCAAAGACACAGGTGAGGGTCGAGCAGACAGCCAGTTCCCCCAGTGTACCAGGCCACACAGGGCGAGGGCCCACGCAGTGGGGAGGGGAAGGGGCCTCATACTCCCAGAGGGAAGGGAGGAGCTGTCCCCAGAGTCTGGAACCAGCCAGGAGGGGGCGGGGAGACCTACCGCAGGATGCCCAGAGGGTCCAGGGCCTCCTCCTCCTCTGAGGACTTCTCTGCATCCCCATTCTTCTGGCCTGGGGTGGGCGGCCCCTCCACCTGCTCCTGCTGCTGGAAGAAGTCGAAAGCCTCCCCAGCGTCCCCTGCTTGGCTGTCTGTGTCCAGGACAGAGACGTCTCTGCTGGTGAGGTCTGCAGTCCCCGGAGATCTGGTGCCTGTGAGGGAGCAGAAGAGCCACTGACGCCCGCTGCTGGGGGACGAGGAGGTGCCTCCCACACCCCAGCTCCTATGCCAGCACCCGAAGGCTTCCTGCCGGGTCCTAGGACTAGGACGCGGGTCTGGGTGGGTGTGGGCAGCCCCTGAGGGCTGGCAGCACCGGGGAAGCCTGGAGCAGAGCGCTTTCAAGTGGGAGCCTCAGAGCACAGCACAGGCAGCGGCCCCACGTCTCCGTGGCCCAGGGCCTGTGGAGGCCTTGCTCTGGGCCGGGGGAGACCTCAGGCCTTAGGGACAGAACCTCGGGTACCTAAGAATTCCAGCAGCTCCAGGCTGCCCACTAGTTCGGCATCCTTGGCGATGCAGCGCACAATCTCGTTGAACACAGCTCTCCTTTCCCGGATGTCGGACTCCCCAACGAACAGGACCTTCCTGGGGAGCGGCGGAAGGCTGGCCGATGGATAACGACCGCTCAGCTTCTGGTAAAACTCCTCGATCTCACTGTACTTTTTGGAGACCTGGATGAGAGAGGCACGCAGTTTCCTGAGTGCAGAGAGGGTGCCCCTCCTCTGACCCCCCCTCCCAGAGGCCCCAAGAGGGCCGGGCTCCTCACAGAGTCACAGGACCTGCTGCCATGGCACGGGTGGCTCCCCCTTGACCCTCCACCCAGCTCCCTGCCTCAGGCTCCGCTCATTAACCTCCTCCTCATAGGTAGGTTCAACTATGAAGGTCTCCGTGGCCCAAAGGAAAGGTGCGGCCGAGGTGGGCCCCAGGCCCTGCCTGTCATTGGTCTGGGTGGGGACACTGGATGTAGGGGCCCCGGCTGGCAGGTGACCATGGCCACCACTTCCACCCTAGGCCTCCAGTGCACTGGTGACGTGGCCTCTCTGCCTGGCTGGCAGGTCATCTTCCCGCAACAACGCGAGTCGCCTTTCTCAGCGTGGACCTCTGCATCGTCCCCCTGGGACCTGCAACCGTCTTCGGTGGCGCAGAGCCAGATGCTGCCAAGTTAGTTCCTCTGCTGCCGGCCAGGACCGGTCTGCGCACTGGGCCTCGAGGAAGCAGGCGGGGCTCCTGCTGGCCATGAGAAGGTGGTCCTGGGCTGTCTGAGTCACCCTAGGGTGGCTGAGCTTCCCGTGGAGTCCCGGGGTTCGGGGACAGAGGAGGCTGAGGGGGCGGTGCTGGGAGCTGAGGCAGGACCCTGGTTATGGGTGCCCCAGTGGGGTGGGGAGCAGGCAGCCAGCGTCACTGCCCTGCACCCCTCTGACCTCAGTGTGGGGGTCTGCGCAGCCAGCAGAGTAGGGGTGCCCGCTAAACCACAAGCCAATACTGTGCCCCTTCCCAGAGGCTGGTTCAAGCAGGGGTCCAACATTTTGGCGTCTCTGGGCCACACTGGAAGAGTGTCTTGGGCCACCCGTTAAATACATTGTGACACGTAATCACAAAAAAACCGCATAATGTTTTAAGCAAATTTATGATTTTGTGTTGGGCCATGTTCACAGACATCCTGGCTTGCATGCAGCCCGTGGGCTGCAGGGTGGACACCCCTGAACGGTGAGCAACTAAAGTCAGATTTACATTAAAACACGTACATCCTTTTGAGGAGTAAAATAAAAAATGCTCATTCTTTTTTTTTTTTTTTTAGGTAAATCATGAAACTTCAAGAGATTCCTAGATCTCCTGGTAAGCAAAGGCGTTCTCCATGGCCACCAGTGCACACGCCCACATGCCCCAAGGGGCGCAGGTGTCACTGGTCAGGGAACCGTGGCACAGGTGTGACACAGGTGGCACAGGTGTGACGTGTGGGGGTGCCAAGGACGTCCTCACTCTGCACAGATCCCCTCGGGGATCCCAGACCCCTGCTCTCAGAGAGGCCCCCGGGGGCTCTGAACTCAGATGTCCCCCTCCCTGTCCCTGACCCTGGAGACGGCTGTGCTGAGCTCCACCCGCCCGCAGAGCAAAGCAGGCCCAGAACTACCGTTGCCACTACACTGCGGCTCTCAGCGAGGGTTGGTCCTAGAGCGAACGACAGACACCAGGCCCTTTCAGATGCTTCCGTGACGTGTTAGATGGCCCCTGATAACACAGTTGTGCTGCAAGTTTTTCTCTCTTAGAATTTGGTGTCTCTTGTAATTGGTCCTCAGAGTGAGCTGTCCACTGCCTCCCTTTCCGTTCTGGCTCCCAGGAGATCAGAGCTCTTGTGAGCAAACCTGCAGCCGGCGGCTCCTGCTGGGCCGCAGGGTTCTTGCTCATTCTGCCTTTACCTAACAGTCCTGTGGCCTGTCTCTACTGGTCACAGCTCTGGGCCCTTTTACGAGAAGCCAAAGGCTAGAACGAATGAGTCTGTGACCTCTCTCCCCCTCTCGAAGTTCCATCCTTCCTTCCTTGGCTCCTGTGTCTCCACGACGTCCCCCCTGTTCTTCCTTCGGACTCTGGGGGGCAGCTCCTCCTCCCTGGCTGTGGCTGAGTTGTGGGGTCCCCATGGTTCCCTCCTCGGCTCCTCAGCTCCGCACTCCGCACCCATTTTCCGGGCCCCTTCATCCACTCCCAGACTTTGGACATCACCTCCAAGCAGATGCCTCCCAAACCTACGTCTCAGGCCCGAGCTTGTCCTGCTCCCCATCCTCGAGTGTCCCGGGTGCACAGTTCACACTCCACACATCCTGAGACCTGCCCTCCACCGGCACTCTCATCTCATTCCGTGGAAGCACTCAGAAATGGGGACTATTTTCAACTCCGCCCCTCCCTTCCTTGCAGGGGCACAGCAGGCTCCCCACCCGCCGAGGGTGTCACTGTATTAGCCTCGTAACTGGGCCCCCTGCCCCCTGCCCGTTCCTTCCAAACCAACTCCGCTCTCCCACCAGACCAGCCAGGGAAAGGCAATCACTCCCGCGCTTAACACTCTTCCACAGCTCCAAGAGCAGCCAAGCCCCCACCCACCTCCCGTGACCGGGATCCTATCCGTCACCTTCTCCCACTCCATCCAGGACGACAGTCAGTGGCTCACAGCTCCCCACACAACACCCTTTCTAGCCTTTGCTTCAGGCTGTGCCCTCCCCCCAGGACCCCATCCCCCTCCCACTGCCGCTGAGCCCCACCTACTCTGAACACAGCCCAGCACTCACCTCTTCTGAGAAGTCTTCCAGAGCCCTTTCCCTAGGGTGGGTCGGGTGCCCCCTTTCTATCCCCCCAGCCCCCCACAGACTGTAAGGATCTGATTCGCCCAGTCCCCGCACGCTCTGGCCCTGAGTGAGTGTTGGCTGCAGAAGCGCCTGCTCCCTGATGCTACTTGTCACCTGGTGGTAGGTGTGTTTGCCCACCTGGACCCCCAGACCCTGGGCACCCTCGAGAGCATCCTGGCAGAGCCCCCAGCTCACCAAGAACTGGACGACATCCTCGGGCCTGTGCTTGGCCGACTTGAACGCAGCCAGCCGGGTGACCACCAGGATCTGGTACTCCACGTGCCCTGACATCATCTTGCCCCGCACCTCCTGGTGCTGGGGCACGGACAGGTCGAGGCCCGTGTGGACATTCTGAATTCGCCTGCCAAAGGGAAAGAAGGCAAAGGAAGCTCAGGTTCAAGTCAGCAGGCTTCTTGAGTGAAACACAGGCAGGACCTTGGGGTGGCTCAGCAGGCCTGGGCGCGAGGCTGCGAGGCTGGCCGTTCTCAGGGGTCACAGCTCCAGGCCACCAGCTCTGCCACGTGCCAGGCCCTCATAAAGCCTGGCTTCTCTGGCCTGAGCCCTGTCTTCGGGTCGTTCAGGGACTAAGGGCTGTTCCCAGCAGAACAGGGGAGAGCAGAGAAAGTGGGGCTCGTGGGGAGTCACAGATGGTTACATGTCTTATGCACGCTCAGTGCTCAGCCTCCTGCAGGTTGGGGGTGTGGCTTCCTGGGGGCTCTTCACACCAAGGGGAGTGCCTGGTCTGTGCGCACGATGCAGGAGGGAAACCGCGCCAAGGATCTGGGGGCAGCCTTGTGTCTTCAGCTTCCCAGAGGGCAGCAGAGCGGCTTCGCAGCCTGCCCAGTGTGGGGAGATGGAGAGGGCACTGGGGGCCGGGCCCTCCTCAGGCCTGGGCCCCTGAGAGGCACCGAGAAGGTCACTGTCAGCAAAACACTGCAGCTCTCGGAGAATCTGCAACTGCCATGCGAGCACGCTGACTGGGGTGCAGGGCAGAGAAGCCAGAAAAACGCCAGGTGTGTCCTCATCCCGTGTAAGGGCGATGCAGACCCACGCACGACCGTAAGTTCCGTCACACAAACACCTATGGCATGGTGCGCGGGGAACGTTATCATCTGGGTGGAGACCTACTGTGCGCTGGGCCAGGCTTCCAGAACACAGGAGAGGGGAGGCCCTGAGGGGAAGGGGGGATTCGGGGCTAAAACTGCGCCTGGGGCAAGGCCCCTTCCGCCTCTGGAACTGCACCCCAATCCAGCAGGTGACATCCCACCCCCAGCACTGCTTCCACACGGACCCCTCCCACGGCCACATCAGGCACGTGACAGTCACCGACGTGATGCCGTGTCACCGACTGGGGAGGACACTGCCACACGCCTACATACGAAGTGTGTACACACATTCACCGACCACAGAAACCTCCACACACGCGAACACCTTGTGGGTGGGCATAAAGCACATTGTAAGAAACACAAGTCACTTAGAAAGGGCCTGGGCGATCCTGCCTTCAGTCGGGTGGGGAGTAAGCCCCCATGTCCGCGTGCGAGAGGGACAAACGCACCGAACAAATCAGTTGCCTTCTGCCAGCAACCACACAGCGCTCCCACCCTCACACCGAGTACAGACCGGGCTGCTCCTGGTAGGAGTGCCCGACAGCAAGGCAGGACCGAGGGGGAGAGGCAGGACCATGGCTGGCACTGCTGCCGCCTCTGTCCCGAGGACCTCACCTGTGCCGGTCACTCAGCCTCCCGCAGCCCTGCACAAAGGCACTGCTACCGGGGCCCACTTAGAGACAGAGAAGCAGGCACAGAAAGGGAGTCGCAGGCTTTCGGTCTCGGCAGGTCAGAGGCAGAGGCAGGGTTCACTCCCAGACTGTGCCTACCCACTGCCTGCACCTCCCATTGGTACCAGGCACAGAGGAGGCCCTCAGTGAAGACCTGCTGAGTGAATGGAGGGGTGAGTACGTGTGGGATGGTGCTGGGAGGCCCGGCCTTGCCTTTGCCCTTATCCCGCAGGCAGCCCCCACCCCCGCTGGGGTTTGCTGGTGCCTGACAGCAAGGCCCCTCTTTTCACCATGAACTTGGCCTTCATCACCAGCACCCGTGTCTGGGAACAAGCCCTCTGTGGGTGGCCTCACAGCCTGTCCCAAGCAGCCAGCATCAAAGTCGCATCAGTCTGCGAGTGGCTGAGAAGGGTGCCGGCTGCTGGCCCTGCCCATACCTGCCCATCTCAAACCCCGTTCCTGCAGAAAAGGAAACTGAGGCTCAGTGAGAGGAGGTGACGTAGGTGGCACCAGGGAAACCTCTTCGGCCAGTGAGGCTGTGACCTGCAACCTCACTGCATTGTGCAGGCTTTTTCTAGACCTGGAGTCACAGGGAAGTTCCGTTACAGCTGGAAAATTAACAGTTGTGTGTGTAACCCACTCGTTTATGTAACAAAATGGTCATCTTTGCCCAAGATCTTGTGTGGGGACAACAGGGTGGAGTATATGGAAATACTTTAAGTGAATCCTACTACGGATGCTGAGAAGAGAGAAAGCGGAGTAATAGCGTGTGTAGACCAGCCTTTCCAGGTCCATCTTGCACCTGGTCCTCCAGGTCTGGAGCAGGGTGGGCACCTGCTGTGTCCTCTGCTTCCAGGGTCCCCTGAGTCCTTTGCTATGACTTGCACTTCTCCTGAGCCACCTCCTTGAGCAGCTGCCCCCTCTCCTCACCCCTTCCCTGGGAATGTCCACTCCCTCTTCCTGCAGGACATGCGTGGCCTCATTCACCCCCTCTCAGAAGCCTGGGTAGGTCCTGCACTGTGTTCCCATGGCAACCTGTACTTACTACCCCTCCTAGCACTTGTAAGTCCGCGTTCATCTCTCCGTTTTGCTCCCCACGCTGCAGGGCTGGGTCTTGTCTGATTCATCCCCTTCCCCAGCGCTGAGCATGGTGAGCACTGATGGAATGCAGGACAAATTTTTTGTGCCAAAAAGAAATGAACACAGGTCGGCAGGAGAAGAGGACGGAAGAGTCCTCTTCCACTGGGTCTTGAGTGAGCTCGTTACCCTGTAAAACCTTCAGTTTTTCCATCTGTAGAACGGGGACAGTGGATGCCGCCCACCTCTCCTGCAGGGCGGTGGAGGGGCAGAGACCAGATAACCGGCCAGAGCAAGGCAGGGGCCTGACGTCGGCGGTTTCTCCCTGGGGCCGCCGCCTGCGCCCGCTGCTCCGCCCGGGCGCCGGGGGCCGCGGATCACGCGCATCGAGACTCCACGACGTGTAAGACGCCGTATCGGGGCGCCGGGGTCTGGCTCACCTGGAGGTGACGAGCACCGGTGGGGACTGCATGACGGCGGCGGCTTGGGGCGGGGCGCGCAGTCACAGGATCCACAGACGCCGGCGTCGCCGCGTCCCCGCCCTGCGCGCACTGCCTGGCTCCGGCACTAGCCCGCCCTCTAGTGTCCTTTGCGCTGGGCCAGAGGCAGACGGTCGCTGCCAGGCCTTTCTGAAACTCCCGCTCTGCACCCCTCAGGCGTCTAGGCTTCCTTGTGCTGGGTGGGGCTCAGTATCCAGAGCCAGCAGGGTGGCCAGGAGGTGCGCAAGGAAAGGGAGCCCGTCTGTAACCGAACGGCTTCGTTGCACCTGTTGTCCTCGCGTTGTTAGTAATGTTATGAACAGAAAGAGTTCCTCCACCCAGCGCGAGCAGAGCCAAACACTCTACACCGAGAACTGCACTAAAGGAAGGTTGGCTATTTTATTATGAACGGCACCGCCCAGGAGAACAGAAAACTAATACTCAAAAGCCCAACTTCCTGATGGTGGGTAGGTTGCAGATTATACAGGACAGTCACCAGACACCACGGGTTAGGGGGTTCAAGCTGGTGCTAGGAGCTAAGTGCTCAGAGGAAAGTAAGGCTAATAAATCGTTTCTTTAGGTGGGGAGGACAGTTTTGAGTCTGTCTCCGTGTCCCTCTGCCTGGTTTCATGGGAAAGAAGCTGCTGGTGGTTGGGGACGGGTGCCTTTCCATCTTAGGACTCCAGAGCTGAAACAAAGATGTTATCTTTAGGCTGCCAGAGTTCCAGACCTGTGACCATGAGGTCCAGCTACTGTCTTCTGCTGCCTGTGGGTTGCTGATTATCCGGATATAATCAGAGAGAGTGCCCACTAGGCTTTCTAGAGTTAGGATTTAAAGCCAAATGTAGTCACTCATAAGGGTGCTTGATGCTGGTTTTACTCTTAGGATGCCCGGAGTGTCCTCGTTCAAAGGGTAAGTTACTTGGTCTCCCTGCCTTGGAGAGACTGTTGGGGAAACACTGTAACCAGTGCTCGTGGCCCTCGGGATGCTCTGAGAGATGTTAGGGGGGTCAAATGAGGTAACGTGAAACTCTGCAACAGGAGAAACTGGACCCCTTTGTGGGGGGTCAGCTGGAGAAACAACAGCCTGCTCCCAGAGCTGCCCCCCCACCCCCTTTCCTGAAGGAGGCCAACAGGGACGTTCCCCACAAAAGCTTGGAAACTGCCTATCTTTCCCTTCCCAATGCTTTAAAAATATTACCTTCATACTCGGTAGAAAGGTGAGGAAGATTTTGTTCAAGACTTGCAGCAGGACTGAGATAAGGTTCAACTCTGACGGCAGCAGGGACAAGTGGGGTTTGCAGCCAAGGAGCAGTGTGAGGGTCAGTGATGGGAAGTACCGGAGGAGACAGCGAGGGGTGGGCGTGGGAGTGGTGGGGGGTGCTTGCTAGCCGCACTTAGCAGGAATCTTGCTGAAGGCAGGCAAAGGACTCTGATGCCAAAGGTGGGGAAGGAGGAACTTCTTGATTAGATATCCAGGGTGGGGGGGTTCTTTCTAAGCTGACTAAGAGCATTCTTGATAAGACTGAGCCAGGCAGGCCGGAGAGGGAGAGGGGCAAAGGTCTAGGCCAAGGTCTACTGGAGAAGAGGGCTCAGAGAAGTCTAAAGTTTGGTCGAGGAGCTCGGTGCTCTCAGAGTGTGCCGAGGGACCTGCTGCCTCCAACACCCCTTTCCTGCCCCTTCCTCAAGGTTTTGGCAACCTCCTTCTGTCTGCTCGCTTGCTATGCCTGGCCTGCCTCTGGTGGCTGCCTTTGGGCCACTGCTGGGTCAGGGCAGTGGGGTCCCTGGGCCAGCCTACCTCGGTAGGGGGCTCAGAGGCAGAGGCGCGCAGGATACGATAGGCCTTCTCCTAGTGGACTCGCCTCTCCACGGGGGGAGGAGCGGAAGACACGTCACCTGCCGACATGGCCCAGGAAAGCCACAGCTGAGTCTGGAAAGGGGGCCGGGAGGAACACGCAAACCCTCTGCCCCCATTCCTCTCCATGGAAAGCCCCCAGGGACGGAAAGTGACAGAAACCGGGTGTGGTGGCTCCAGAACACTCGATGTGGGAACGCCCGCCACGTCTCCTGGAGGAGGGGCAGGAGAGTGTCGTGGGCACCTTGACAGGGACGCCCCCCAGCACCAACATTGGAATTACGGAGTCAGATTTTCGTGAAGAGATCCTCCCATAAAGAGTTATGAAAAAGAAGTCACTTTTCCCAATGTAGCTATTAAATAAACAGATATATTGATAGTCTTTCTTTTAGATTAAAAAAAAAAATTATTTTTAGAGGGGAAGGGCCGGGGAGAAATATTGATGTGGGCAAAATACATCGATCAGCTGCCCCTGGCACGCCCCCAACCAGGGACCTGGCCTGCAACCCAGGCATGCACCTAGACTGGGAATTGAACCAGCAACCTTTCTGTTCGCAGGCCGGCACTCAGTCCACTGAGCCACACCAGCCAAGGCTCAGTTATACTCCTTATTGCAGTTGTTTCAAATTTGTTTGCAGAGAAGATGAGCAATAACAGACGGAGGGGTGAGTGAATGAATAACAGTCCTGCAGGAGACCCAGGCCGTGGCCTGCTCTGTCTGCCCGCCTGCCCGTCCGTCTGCAGGGCGAGGTTCGTGGTAGCAAAGGGTCCCCAGGCTCGTTGGAAGTGACGTGCCCCACTTCACAGGAGGCGGAAGGAAGGTGAGCCTCGGGGCTCCAGGACTCGGCTCAGCGCAGCTCCGGGGAAGGGCCGGCCGGCGGAGCGGGGACCTCGCACACTCAGGGAACACACAGGACAAGCTGGGCACTAAGAACACGCAGTGACTAAGGCACAGTCACTGCCGTCAATGAGCTCCTTTGCCCTGATCCTTGCGGTGGTGGGGGGGGGGGTCAGAGAAGGCATTCTGAAGGAGCCCAAGTCCAAGGTAAACCTGAAGAACTAAGAAGGAATAGGACAGAGTGGAAGCAATGCCACCTAGGAAGCCTGGAGACCAGAAGGAACAGAGAAATCAGGGAATGAGGGGCAGGGACAGGCAGGAGGTGGGGCATGGGGAGCCTCTGCGCCAGGCTGAAGGCTTCCGGCTGATCCTGAGGCCCACTGGAGGTCATCGAAAGGTTGCGGACTAGGAGTGTCCCGACCAGGGATGCTGTGGACAGTGGTTTGGAGCCTGTGACGCTGGAGGTAGGAAGGTGGCAGAACTCCAGAACCATCCAGACTGGAGAGAACAGTGTCACGAGCGCAGGTGAGGGCCCAGGGGAGAGAGACACGGGAGGTGGAATTGACGAAGACCTGGAATCAAGGGAACGTGGGCAGGGGCAGCAGGCGGGAATGAAGACCCCACTACTCAAAAGTTTGGCCGCTCCGAGTGGCTGGGTGGTGGTAGCGTTCTCTGGGGGCAGGACACCTGGAGAAGGGACACAGCTTTGGTGGGGTGTTGGGTTCCGTTCTGGACAGGTGGTGCTCGAGGTGAGTGCGTCTGTGACTCTGGCCCTCAGGAGGCAGGCCTGGGACGGACACCTTCTGGTGGGGCTCGCCCCCCGCCCCGCCTGTGAGAGTCTGTGGAGGAGACAGCCCAGGAGGGCTGGGGAAGCACTTGCATTCCAGGGGCAGCACAGGTGGGGGGGCTGCAAAGAAGGGGACCCCCCTCGGGATTGGAGTCACCAGCGCCTTGCAGGCAGATCACCTCCCCTGGCCCCAGGCTTCCCGAGCCTGCGCCCCAGGGGACCCGACACACCTGGTGCCTGCCAAGAATGCAAAGGCTCCCTGCCCAGAGAGGCGTCCGGTTCCTGTCTCTGTGGACCCTGCACACCCCTGCGTGGCTCCGGCAGATAATTGCGCACCACACGTGGAATGTGGGGTCCAAATCTGATCTTCTCTGCCTCCTGCCTGACTCGGGGAGCCCCTTCCGCGGCCGAAGCTGCAGTAACGCAAACCACATTTCAGAGGATCTCAAGTCCCCTCGCCACCCCACCCCCCACCGTCCTGGGGGGAATGTGCAGGGCCTCAGTCTCCTCTGGACGGTCACTGGGCCTCGGGGGAAGGGCAGCGGGTTAGAAACAGCACACATCAGGGTGTCTGATCTGAGCTCTGGCCACGCTCTGCGCTGGCATTACCCTTGCTTCAGAGACATTGTGTCTGTCCGCTAGAGTGACACTCAGCACGCCTTTGGCCGAGCCGTCCCCGGGCTCTGTCACCTTCCCTGACACAGGCCCCTTTGAGCAGTCCACACGTTGCACAGGCCACTGCTCAGGTTGGATTTGTCTAACTCTTCCTCATTAGATGCAGGTCAGTATTTGGCAGGAGGGCTACGTTGGTGGTCGCATGGGAGGGCGTGCAATGCCAACGACCCCATGATGAGTGAGGTTGAGATGGATCGTTTGGTCAAGGTCAAATCTGTTTTTACAGGATTTTACATGCATGTTGTAAGATTGGCATGTCATTCCAACCATGGACATTTCTCTTAGTGGGTTTTACAATGACATTGTACTTAGAAAAGTATTCCTTACCCCAGACTAAATATTTACATATTTCCTCCAAATATATTTTCTACAATCAACTATTTGATTTACTAGGAATTAACTGGGGATTATGTCACAGGGTCAATTTTGGGGCCGTAAATACTTAGTCAAGCATCCAGTGCCATTCCCTGGTACATGCATTGAACAATTCACCCTTCCCTCCGCGGGAACTGCATCTTTGTTATGTTCTACGTGTTTCCAGATGTCGCTGTTGGCTTCTGGACTTCCTATTCTGGTCTCTTCATCCGTCAGTTCTGCTGAAGTGCCACACAGGACTCCGTGCATATTGGTACCCGATAAGGAAGCTCTCCAAGGTGACTGACTGTTTTACAACGTAAAAATGTGGGCCTGTTTTTAGCGAGAGCAGAAAGAAGAGAGAGGGATCCCTGAGGAGACAAGAGGGCTGGGATGCAGGGCCTGGGTGGAAGGACAGTGACAGACACACGGACACAGTGACAGTTGGACACACACCCGCCGCGTGGCTTGGCCTCCGGGGTGAATGGCTGAGCCTGGCCTCCGCTCCCTCCGCTCCCCCCGCCCGCCTCCCAGCACCGTGTACCCCGGGCACCTGTCTGTGCCATGCGCCAAATCTAAGTTGGCCTTTTACTCGGGGAAAAGCAACCCACGTGAGGGTGTATCATAATTTGTTTTGTCGCTACCTTGTTAAATGTCATTTTGAGAGTTTCCGTGGTCACAATGACCTCCATTTTTTCCATCCCTCTATATTTATCTTTTCTTGTGTGAGTATACCAATAACAAATTCAATTTCTGTAAGAGAAAATGCTGAGTCGAAGGACTTCCTTCTCTAAACTGCTGATGCAGTCACATTGCTCTTGGAAAACCTCTGTGAACTTGCATTCCTGCCAAGGATTTACAGAACAGCCATCTGTCCATCCTCTGGCCAATAATGCATTTTATCTTCTTCAGCTTCACTAACCTGAGAGGTAAAGAAAAATGGCATCTCACTTCTTTTAATTTGCAATGATTTGCCGGTGGCCTTTGGGATTCTGACTCTGTTGCCAATGTTTTTCTGAGTTCTTTCAGCTGTGTGCCCCCAGCAATTGGGGTCAGCCTTTCAATTAGCGTTCCCCAACTCTTTTTCCAATCCAGGAAGGAGTCTGGGGGGACAGAACCCAGCTGGGGCAGTGCCCCAAGTTAACACATTATTTAGAGGTGGATCAGCTGCCTAGGAAAGTGGGGAACACTTGGGGGTTCCCATGGCTAAGGGCTAAGTCCCCAAGCTTTGTAGGGACCCTCATGCTTTGCAGAGCAGCCTCAGGGACTGTCTCTCGCAGGCAAATCTCACGATGCCTTTGCCATGTGGGCAGAAGACCTGGGGCAGCCACACCTGCTCGGTGACACCAGGTCCTCCGTGATGCTCCTGGGACACTACAGCTCGTGCTCAGCTGTGTGAATCTTGAGACCTTTCCATCCAGTGTCCCCATTCTCAGGGGGTGGCCGCAAGGTCTCACATCCCAGACTGGGGGACACACAGCTGGCTCCTTCTTCCCTGTCAGCTCCCACCTCCAGGGGAAGACAGTTTGGTCCCCTGTTCATTGTGTGTCTAGAACAGCAGCTTCTGTCTGACCGAGATTCCACATCATTGCACATTACTAGTTTTTGTTCCAAAAGGCGGCTTTAAAAAAAATCTTATGAATCAACAAAGGTCTCCAAGGAATTGTAATGGGAACATAATTCTAGAACATTCAGGCTACTGATAATCACAATGGACATGCCAACTGAAGGGACATGCCTCAAAAGAGACAGTGGCCATATGGAGGAGACTGGATGGTCAGTTAGGTGAACTAACTTTCCACTGGTTAAGCTGGGACTTACCCAAAAAACAATAAAGGCCACCACTGGTTGAGCCAGGCACTGTGGTAAGGACTTGACTTTATTAAAGTGTCTTCTGCACACCCTGACAGGCGGGGATTTCAAAACCGGCTCTTTAAATTCCCGTAGGGTCTTTGTAAATCCCAGCAGGCTGGAATTCAGCCACAACGTGATACAACTGTTACAACAAGTGACCAGCAGATGGCAGTGTCCGCCAGCCCGCTGCATTTGTCTCAAACGGAAGGGCTGGGAGAGGTCCCCTGTGGAACTTAGGGGAAAGAACCCACTCCATTCCCTTGTTTGTCCCCGCCCCTCCCCAATGCAAAGGCCCAAAGCCCAGTGACAGGTCGTCCCAGTGGCCCGGAGCTGGGCTGCTGCCCACTGGGTGTGGATGCCAGAGCAGTTGCTCAGGGTAACCTGGGGCAGGGCAGCCCTGGGTTGAGCATGGGAAATTCCTCCGAGCCCAGGGAAGCCCAGCCTGAGTATCAGGCAGGAAGTCGAGAGCCAGAGTGCGGCTGGAATTTTCCCACACCTGTGGCCCAAGCAGGCTATCTAGGCCTCGCTGGGGGAGATGTCTGCAGCACCTCTTTGGCGGAGTAGATGTCAGCCCCACCAGAGGTAGTGAGGGCCAGCAGGCAGCTGTCACTGCAGGTGCGGTCCCCAGTTTCCCTTTCCTGACCACCCAGGGACGTCATCCTAGGACAGAGCCCCAGGCTAACCTTCTCTCCAGCTTTGAGTCACAAAGGCCAGGGGCCACAGTGGGCCAGGCAGAGGGCAGCCTCCTGGCTGGGTCCCTTGCAGTGGCCCCATGCCCACACATCCTCCATCTCTCACAGGTGAACCCTCTGTGGGCATTTGACTGCCAGCCTCACTGTGCATCTGGGGATCTAAAGCCAGGAAGGGCTGCAGGACTTGCAGCCCAAGGTTAGAGGCAAGATTTGAATCCGGGTCTCTTGACTCTCAGGAGCATCGACCAGTCATAGCTGGTCGGGGGGGCATCTGTTCTATCTTCCAAAATAGTGTCTTTCTGCAGGGACCCAGCACCCCCAACAGTGGACAGGACAGAGGCAGAGCCCTCATTATGCCTCACCTACAGGGTGCCCAGGGGAGAGCTGTGGTGAGACCTGGAGATCAAAGGCACAGGACCACAGAGGGGACCCCTCACCCCAGAGGGCTCTGATGCCAAGTAACAGGGCTCTGATCAATTCCCCTCCTCGGAGACTTGGCTTCCTCCTATGGACAAGTGCAGGCCATCTCTAAGGGACCTCTATGTGCTCATGCCATTAGACACGAGGGGCTGGTATCTGGACGTGGCAGGAGATGCCTGCTGGAAGCTGAGCAGGCTGCCCCTGCAGCTGGTGCCTGCAGGTAGGTCACTGCAAGGTGGCCGTAGCTAGCAGAATTCAAGACTAACTTCCTCAGTGGCACTGATGCAGCGTGCCAGACTCATGTTCCCAGGTGGGATGTGAACAGCCGCCGCAAAGTCGCCTCGGAGAGATGGTGTGGCTCCCATGGTTCTGGTATAAAGGACATCGTCACAATCAGAGCTCTCGGAAGGCTGCCTGGGGTAGGGAGCTCCCTGTCTCTGCGAGTCTGCAAGCGCTACCTGGGAAGCAATTTGCTGTGGTTCAGGCACGGCATGGGAAGTTGACCCACGTAGTAACCTAAAAGGTTCTTTCTGATCCTGGAATTCCGCGATTGAGATCAAAAGCTCAGAGAAAGCGAACCGCTTCTGGAAAGGATGGATGAACAGCAAACTGTTCTCCAAGGTAAGGACCTGGGGTGAGAATGCAGGGACCACCTTTCCCCACCCCAGTCAAGAAACACCCCCCTTCAGACTGCTTTCCCCCTCCTCCCCTGTTGGAGCCAAACCCACCTGTCTTGAGACAGTTGGAGCCTGGGGTTCTGAACATCGGGGGCGGTCATCAGACTGACGCAGAACAAAGTTAGGACTCCAGTCCCCAGTGTCCTCCCAGCGTCCTCTGAGCTTCCTGCACCTGCCTCTGGACCTCATCAGCAGCTGCCCAGTGGCCACTGGGATGACACTGAGACCAGAGGAATTTCCCTTCAAAATGTGCTTAGCAGCACATAGGGCACAACTCTCAGGCGCCTCTCCTACCTGGCCCACCTACCAAGGCTCTCCGCAGCCCCCCAGAGGAAGCCCGGCGCTGAGCTCTGATGAGCCTCACCAGTGATGGGTGACTTTGTCCTGGCCACACCTGTGGTGAAGCCTGGTCGCCTGCAGACAGGCCCCTGGTGCCCAGACCTTCCCAAGTTAACCTCCAGCCTTTCTTCTCCGCCCACACGGTCGGCCTGGGTTCACGAAGAGTGACCCCCTCACCAGGCCTCTCCTCCTGTTCCCCCTCCCGCCCGCCCCCTGCGTTCCTGTTTCGCAGTGGCCCTGTCGGCCACCGCCACGACATGGCGAGGAGTTCGCTTAGGAGGAAGCAGCCCGTGCAGCGAAACTCAGGAGCCTGGGCCGGAGTTGCCGGGAGCTTCCGGGCCGGATGTCCTCCGTGGGTCAGAGCGCGGCGCACCCCGGTGAGAGGCGGCTTTGGATTCTGTGACGACCCGTTGATGCTGATCGCCCACTCAAAGTGACCGTGACGCACCGCCCCCGTCTCGATTTCGAGCTCAGTGGCAAATGCAGTTTTAGAGAAGAAGGACGCGCATGCCCTACCTCGGGGGTCTGCTCCGCTCAGCCCCTCCGTCTGCCTAGCAGCGGCGTGCCTAACGTTCCCGCACTGGGGGGAATACCCCGGCTGCGGGTGGGGCTGAGCCAGCACCCGCCTACGACCACCCTTGCCTGCTTCTGCCCCTAAGATGAGGCCCTGGGAACCTGCCTCTGCCGGCTCCGGACACAAGCGTTCCTCCGCCCGCGAGAGTGCGCTCCGGGGCGCGCCCTCCACCGACACCCGCCCCGCGTGATAACCGCGGCGGGGGAAAGAAGTACAGAGCTCCCACCCCGCCCCGGGCTCTTCGCTGCCCGCCCTCCCGGCTTCTGGCTGAACCACAATATACCCGATAGCCCGTTTCCGTTAGCCCGACCCCTAGCAGGCTGGCAGAAGGTCATCACTGCCACCAGATGGACTTCGGGCGCCGCTCCCGCGCGGGAGTCTTCCCTTCGCCCCACGGCTGCCTTCGTAATTCCTGTGCTGCTTTAAGATCTGGGCTTCCGCTTAAGCGCACGTCCCGCGCCCAAACCTTTGCTCTCCGAGTGTCGGTCCATGTCCATCTGTCTTTCCGGCCTGCCCTTGCCTGCACTTCCAGTCGCTCACTCTCTTTCCTACGTGTCCCCTTCCTTGCTCCGGCAGCCCGCTCCGGTCTTTGGGGGCTCTGGCTGGATGGGGAGCAGCCGAACAGGTTATCAACAACGCGACTTGGTGGCTGCACTGCGCGCCCTGTGGCCTCCGTGCGCCCCTGTGGCCTCTCACAGCGCGGTGGCCACCAGTTCGCGGCACCGACGTGCAGGGCCGAGCCATTCCGCGGCCCCACCTCTGCCGTTTCGGGCACCAGCGGAATGGGAGCGGGGAGGGACGGGTGCTTCTCTGCAGGGAGTGGGGAAGAAGCTGGGCGGGCGGCGGGTACCCGAGGTTCCCCGGAGTCTCTAACTCCGGAGGGTGCGTTTGGCTCCGGCACAGCGTGGGCGGGGCGGGGGGGCTCCCGGGCGGCCGTGGGGCAGGGAGGCGGGGCCTCGTTTTGTGCGGGAGCCGCCGGCGGGCATCACTCGCGCGTCCAGAGCAGGGGTGCCGCGATCTGGAGCGAGGGTGGGGGAAACGCCTGCCCTGGACTCCGCGTTGGGCGGGTGTAGGGGGTGCAGCGCTGCCACTGAAGCGTTCGGCAGGGGGCGCTGCTCCGGGCGTCGGGCGGGGGTGGGGTGGGGTGGGAGAGGCGGGGGGGCCGCTGCTCGCCGCACACGCTTCCCCCATTATTAAACACTATGTTCAAAAGGCGCCGGGGGACTTCCCGGAGCCACGGAGCCCGCGCCGCCGCCTGCCCGGCCCACGGAGCCCATGGACCTGAGCGCGGCCGCCGCGCTGTGCCTGTGGCTGCTGAGCGCCTGCCGCCCCCGCGACGGGCTGGAAGCAGCCGCGGTGCTGCGGGCAGCGGGGGCAGGGCCGGCCGGGAGTCCGGGGGGCGGCGGCGGCGGCGGGAGGACCCTGGCCGCCGCGGCGGGCGCCTCCGCCGTCCCAGACGCTGCGGCTCCCGGGGTGCGCGCTTCGCGCCGCGCCACGGGCTCCGGCTTCAGGAACGGATCGGTGGTGCCGCACCAGTTCATGATGTCGCTTTACCGAAGCCTGGCCGGGAAGGCTCCGGCCGGAGCAGCCGCCGCCTCCACCTCGGGCTCTGGCCGCCACGGCCGCGCGGACACAATCACCGGCTTCGCAGACCAGGCGACCCAAGGTACTCACGCCTCTACCGCGCCCGTCCATCCTGTCCGGTCCTAGGCGGTGGCTGCCGCCAGAGCTGTGCCCCTGCTCCGCTCCACTCGGGGTGCAGCCCCCGTCTCAGCCTCAGGTGTTGAAGGAAACTTCGCCGAGGCCCACGCACCCGAACCTACTGCGCCTGGACAGTGGGGAGAGCTACGGCAGGTTGCAGGGCCGGGCCCCGGAGGGCTGAGCCGGTCGCTCTGCGGGGTGGCCCTGGCCCTGCCGCCGGCGGGTGCCCTCGAGGGGGGCAGGCTGAGTCGGAGATCCGGAGAAGCGAGAGGAGGGGGGTCCTGGCGGAGAGAGACTGAGTGGTGGTAGCGGCGGTGGCTGCTTCGTAGTGGCCATCGCGGCAGCTCGCGGTCTCCGCGGGGCGGGGGGCTGTACAAACTGGAGGTAACTCGGGGGCACGCGAGACAGAGGCAGGCACCAGACTAAAGCAGATGGCCCCAGAGAGGCTGGTAGCAGCACCAGGTACGAAGAGGGCCCTTCTCAGCAGGCTGCGTTAGGGTGCAGGTGTGCAGCCACGGGGCCCGCGCCGGTCCCCGGGCCAGCGGAGGTCGGGGACACGGGCATGTGGGGCGGAGAGGAGAGACAGAGACCGCGCCCGAATGCAGGCCTCTCCTGGACCAGGCGCCCCACCTCACTCGGGGCCAGGCCCTCCAAAGGTAGGACGAGGGTGAGGCCGTGGAGACTGCTGTGTCATCTGGATTTTATTAATCTCTATTGATGTCATTAAAGCAGACAGATAGGGGAGATTTAAGTAATTTCGGCCTTAATTCTAAACAGCCAGAGACCCAGCATGGAAGGCAGGAGAGAAAGGAAGCCGAGTGGGGCTGGAAATAAGTGTTGCTGCAGATGGGCCCTGCCTGGGAGCAGTGACCAAAGTCACCCACCCCTGCAACACACACACACACAGTGCCTACTCGCAGACTGCTCTGCTGTGGGTGCCGGGACACCCCGAGACCAATGGCCCTATAGTCCGGGGGGGACTTTCAAGCATCCTTTTAGGCTCCCTGGACTGGAGGCTCACAGGAAGCCCGAGTCCTGGCATACAGGCCTGGGAAGCCCCAGCCCCAATGCTGCTGTGTGGCTGCCAGGTTATAGGAGAGCTGGGGTGTGCAGGGCCCTAGGCTGGCAGAGGTGCCAGGAGCTCTTTCTTTGGTTGTGTCAGGCCTACCAAAGCCTCAGCCAGAGCTAAATCCTTTCCTTGGGTGCCAGCTTGGCTGGCATGGCTGGTAAGGCTGCCTCTCCTTCCTTCTGGAGGGTGGCAACACCCTGAAGCAGAAGAGGCTGCAGGGCAAACTTGGCTCCAGCAAGCAATTCCTGGGGAGGAAAGCGGTGCGGTGTGTGCATGGCAGGGAGGAGCGTTTGCCCAGTGCCTGGCCTGCCTCCCTCTCCATCCTGAGCCTCACCTTGGAGCAGGGCTGCCTTAGGTCCCCAGAGGCTACCGGCAGCACCCAGACTTGGGACCTCAAGAGCCCAGGGCCTGGCGTCCGCAATTGGTGAGCAAATCTCTGCTAGTGGGGGTGTCTGCACAGTCTCTGTGTTTGGGGCAAAACGAAACCATATGACCCTCTTCAAAGAGAGCTCCTTATCTGCTGTTTGGTGGAATTTCAACTCTTCCCCCCCCCCCAGGGCCCCAAAGGAAAAAAGTGCCCAGAACCAGAAATAAAATCTAAAAGCCCGAGATAAGTCATAGCGGAGGGGAAGAGTAAGCCAGCAAAGGGACTGGCGGGTCCTGGAGGCGAGACCTGATTCGGCCCACTGTGCTCCCTGCAGCAAGGCAGTCTCGCCGCCCCAAACCCTCCCCAGAAGGTCCCTCGCACTCCTTTGCCGCCTTTTGCCCTTCGTCGGAAGTCCTGGAAACACTGGGAGAAGGTGATCGTGGAATTCCCGATCGCGACCAGCAGCGCTTAACGGTCTGAGACTTGGGGCTGAGCCCGGCCTCTTCCTGGGTCTCAGTTCCCCTTGGGCGAGGAAGCTGGGCGCAGGAGGGGCGCAGGAGAGGATCTCTGAAGCCCTGCCGACGCGTCCCCTTCTGTTCGAACAGCAGGGCCCCAGTCTGCATGGGCTGGCTGGAATGTTCAGAGTGAAGAAGCAGAGTTTTGGGGACAAGAATATTTCCTTTTGTACATCCGGGACTCGGCGGCTCTCCTGGGGGCACCGCAGGGCAATAAGGAGCAGTCCCGGTATCGCGCGAGACCCCGGTCAAACTGTTGGCCTGGACTCCGGGCCTTGGAAAGGGCTCACAACTTCCGATGCGCCCACAGGCCTCCTGGTTTGCGACCAGCTGAAAGTCTGGCCTCCGACACAGTCCCCGCACATCCGTGGCTCCCGGGCAGGCAGCGCAACTGCAGTGGCCTTAAGTCCGAGACGGCTGCGGGGGTGCGCTCCTGGTCCCGCACCTCCGCAGTAAGTGTGTGTGCGTGAGTGGTAGCGGTGGAGGGGCTTTTGACTCGATGAACCAAAGGCCGGTCCCAATGTTCGGGGTGAAGGCTTCCTTCCCGCTGGACCAGAACGGCAGCTGTCCAGCTGGGGCCGAGACGCGGGGTTAAGCCGCCGGCTCAGGCAAGCCTTACCCTTGCAGCTCGGTCGGGCCGTGTGCAGTTAGGAAGCCCCACGACCAGGACTGCGGACTTCACTTTCATTTGGCTCATTCTCTCTCTGTCTCTGCTCGCCCTCTGCAGACGAATCGGCAGCGGAGACCGGCCAGAGCTTCCTATTCGACGTGTCCAGCCTTTCCGACGCCGATGAAGTGCTAGGCGCGGAGCTGCGCGTGCTGCGCCGTGAGTCCGCGGAGCCTGAACCTGGCAGCACAATCCCTCCCCCGCTGCTGCTGTTGTCCACGTGCCCCGATGCGGCCCGCGCGCAGAGCCTCCTGCACTCTCGGTCCGCCGAGCCTCTGCACGGGGCGCGCTGGGAGGTGTTCGACGTGGCGGACGCCGTCCAGCGCCACCGACGAGAGCCGCGCGCCACCCGCACGTTCTGCCTGTTGTTGCGCGCAGTGGCGGGCCCAGCGCGGAGGCCGCTGGCACTGAGATGGCTGGGCTTCGGCTCTCGGGGCGGCGGCAGCGCGGCGGCGGAGGATCGTGCGCTGCTGGTTGTCTCCTCCCGAACGCAGAGAAAGGAGAGCCTCTTCCGGGAGATCCGCGCCCAGGCCCGCGCGCTCGGGGCAGCGCTGGCCGCGGAGCAGCCGGCCGATCCCGGACCCAACACCGGGGCACCGACTGCTGTCATCGGCGGTCGCAGAAGGCGGCGGACTGCGCTGGCTGGGGCTCGGGCCTCGCAGGGCAGCGGCGGCGGCGCAGGCCGGGGCCACGGGCGCAGGGCCGGGAGCCGCTGCAGCCGCAAGCCGCTGCACGTGGACTTTAAGGAGCTGGGCTGGGATGACTGGATCATCGCTCCGCTGGACTACCAGGCCTACCACTGCGAGGGCGTGTGTGACTTCCCGCTGCGCTCGCACCTCGAGCCCACCAACCACGCCATCATTCAGACGCTGCTCAACTCCATGGCGCCCGAGGCGGCGCCGGCCTCCTGCTGCGTGCCCGCGCGCCTCAGCCCCATCAGCATCCTCTACATCGACGCTGCCAACAACGTGGTCTACAAGCAGTACGAGGACATGGTGGTGGAGGCGTGCGGCTGCAGGTAGCGAGCGTGCGGGGCCAGGGAGGGGCAGCGCCGTACCGCGCGGAGGACCCCCTGCTGAAGAGCAGCTGCGGGCCGGGCCTGTCACCGAGCGTGGGTGCAGGTCGGGCTCTGGCCCCGCGCCCGCGTGGAGGAGAGAGCGCGCACGCTCAAACTCACACCAAATCTCACACCCACACACTCGTTCACTCATGCACACATTTACCGTGACTGCGCCCAAAGCCCTGGGTAGAGATGACCCGACGCTACGGAATGTCACCGTCGTGCGTACTCTGCAGACAGATTCCCGTTGTGCCCACGGCCTCCTTTAGGGGAGAGCCTGGCGTTTGTGTTACTGTTAAAACAACAGACACTACATCCGGTAGGAGCAGGTTAGGGAACTGCGGGTTCCAGAATGGGTGAACTAAAGGGGTACTTGCTTAAGCTCTATCTCACCCCTTCGTGTTTCTGAGTGTGGGGCACGGGGGCTGGGTCGATGAGTTCTGGGTGTTGCATCCGTGGACGGGCCGATGGGGCCTTTGCTGAAGGTTTGAGGCGCTCGGAGGCCATTCACTCTGGGAAGGAGCCGCTGCAAAGGCCTAATCTATTTTCTGTGACTTTAAAAATGAACCGCGCCCCTCAGTTTTGAAAGGGTTTGCGTGAAAGATCACATTGTGGAGCCTCCAAGATCTCTGCGGAGGTCAGCACTTTTTTTTTTTTTTTAATCCATTCTTATTGGGAATGATCTAGAAAGCAGAAAAATATTTTCCTTGGAGAGGGGGAGTGAAATCGCAAAGAGGTTTTGAACTGCAAGGCTGATCCGACATAAAACTGGGGTGGGTGCATCTGCCAGGCTCTGCCAAGCCCCCTCGGCTGGGCAGCCAGGGTGGTGGCAGTGCCTTGGGTCACTCAGGAGGAAGCGAGTGCAGAATCTGGAGCGGGAAAGCTATGGCTTCTCCTGGAGACCTGCCGGGACGTTTTCCTAGGCAGCTGCCAGGGAGGCTCCAGGGCTTGGAAGAGGCAGCGGGGCGTCCTGGGCGGCTGGCCCCTGCAGAGGATGCAGGCGCTCTGCTCCGCTCGCTGCGGGCGCAGCCCCTCCCATGGCACACGCTCAGAGCGCGCAGACGTGAGCTTGTGCTTAGGTGGCAGGTCTGCCCCCGACTTTTACCCGCGGTCGCTGTGCTGCTGCTGTAGTGTTTGGCCGTGTGACAGTGACGGGAGATGAAGTCACACAGAAGTGGATTTGTGAGCTTTCAACTCCCAGAAAACCAGCGGTTCAGAGCGGGAGGAAGGTGCCCCCCCTTCTCTGTCCAGGGCACCTGCAGGGTGGCTGCGGTGGCCCCTTTGGAAGGTCTGGGCCTTGGTGTTGGGGAGCAGAGATGGAAGTCTGTCTCCCAGGCCCTGGATTTTGTTCCCAAAGGGGCTTGTTGATGGTATAGGTCTGTCCATGTGAAAGGGAGATCACACCTCGACAGCCTTCATAGTTTTATTTGGTTCGTTTCTGTCCGGGAGGCCTTTTCGGCCTTTGAGGCCTGTGTAAGTGGTTGGGCGAGGGGAGGGAAACGAGCTGGGGGCCCCCTGCGGGGGTGGGGGGAGCTCAGAGGGCACCTTTGGAAGGCCCTGCAGCCCTGCCGAGCACTCCTGTCGAAGCCTGTGCTGGGTGCTCTCCTTCAGGGTCCCTGAGAGGCATTCATTCTACCCTCCTTGTCTCGGACACTGAGGTCCAGGGCCAGTTAAACACATTTTAATTTTCAGTGATTACATTCTGAAGAGAGAGAGAGAGAGAGAGATGGAGAGATGAAAGGTTTAGATACAGCTAATTTATTTAAGGGCCCCACCTGAGTCTTTTTTATCCTGTAACATTCCCACAAAGGAAAAGAAAATACATTTATAATGTGAATTTGCATGCTGTGGCTACATGGGTAGCTATAAATAACCAGAAAATGCAACAGTCTCATCAGGTTAAAACCAAAAATCTCCCCAAGTGGCTGCTCTATTGCACCTCCATCCAGTCTCACGGTCTGGGCTGAGATGGCCTGGTTACACTGATGGTTTTGCCAGGGAAGCCTCAGTCTGTCCTTAAACTCTGATTTTAATAATGATTGCTGGGTGATTGCTCTGGTATCTATCGTAGTGAAGAATAAAAGGGGCAATATTAGAAGTTTTAGAAAGGAGGTAATGAAAAACTATAGCTAGATATTATTTTGAAGAAATCCTAGGGTATTTATTATCTCTGGACAAAAGCAAACATTTTTATACTTTTTTAGAGACTAGAAAAAAAGTTGGGGGTGGAAGAAGAAATGTCATAATTTAGCCTGAGATGTTTATGGCAGGAAAAAAAATCTCCATTTTCTTCATTTCCTCCCGATGACCTCCTTCTACCAAGTGATGCAGGAATAGGTGTCTTCCGGCACCTTGAGTCCAGGCCGCACCCAGGGCGGGGGTGGGGGAGGGTCCTTGGCCAGGGGCAGTTCTTCCCAAGGCCCCGATGCCTTCAGGGTGTCCTTTGCTTACCAAACAAAAGGAATGCCTCGTGGATTTCCGCTGGAGCTGCCCGGAACCAGACATGGGTGGTCCCACTCCACCTCTGCTCAGCCCTCTGACACCTGAGTTAAACGTAGGTGAAGGGAGAGTGTGTTTCACTCTGTGAAAATGACAGCAGAAGGGCCGCCCTGAGTGGAGGCGGACAGGTTTTGGCTGCTGAGATACAGGGGGATGGACTAGCGTTGACAAGGTGTGGAGAAGGGATTCCGCCAGCACATTTGGCAGTGCCCTAGGCTGTCTGTCTGTCTGTCTTCTAGGAAATGGGTGGGGCTGAGTCAGCCAGCTGGGAGCTCCGGGCCCACCATGGGTGAGCTGGCTGCTGGCAAGCGGAGTGAAAAGTGTTAGGACTGTTAGTGGGGGCACCCCGCCCCCCTTCGCCACGTATTCCTCCTGAAGCAAATCGGAGGCTTTCATTTTGTTGGGGAGAACCCCGCACTACTATTGAGAACATTTCAACCACTCCCCCTGTTGGAGAGGAACCTTGGGCATCCCAGCCTGGGGATGACCCCAGGGCAGGCCAGCTGGGGTCCCCGGGGGGGGTGCTGGGGCTGCACCTGACAAACACCAAGACAGCCTGGTCACTGCTGCTGGAAGCCAGACCCCAATATTATGGGGGATCCCACACTGGCAGGTGGCCATGTTCCCTGATGCCCAAAGGCTTTCCAAGCAGCGGACTGGGTTCTGCCAGAGGGTGGCGAGCTTTGTCCCCCTAGCTTGGGGACGCAGGCTTGAGCTGTGCCCCTTCATCATGCACACACTGCCCTTCCCTCCACTGTCCTGGCATTTTATTGCTGAAGTGGCCGGGTTAGGGGGAGAGGCGTGGATTGTGTGACAGAGGAACCAAGCCCCCCAAACCCAGTGCAGTGATGTCTCACAGGGCAGTCTTGGGGGGTGTTGGCAGGAGCCGGAACATTGCCCTCGGTGCCGAGAGTACGGACCACCCTGCAGGTGTCGTGGGAGAAGAGTTCAAACCCCACCAACTGTTTATCCTGTCCGAAGTTGTGTTCACGCTCAGAGCAGAAAACTAGGGGCCGCAGTCTCTCTGCTTTCCTCCCTAAAGCAGGGAGACAACGGAATTCTTCCCAAGAGTGGCTCACGCACGGAAACAGTCACTCTCCCCATGCTGAGTCTGGTCTCCAGAAAATGGGGTCAGGGGGACAGAGAGCGCCACAGCTGTGTCTGGGCCCCTCAGGTTTTAGGGGCTTTGCTGGCTCCTGTGAGACCGTGTGAGTGGGGTTACAGAACCTCCCCCAGGCCAGAAAGTGGGGCCCTTTCAGTGGGGTGCAGGTGGACCCAGGGTGGGGGTCGGAGGCTCTGGGGAGCAGCAGTCTGTCGGAGGGAGGGAAGGGCCTGCAGTGCCTTCTCAGAAAGGGTTTGGGTTGGGGACGAAGGAGAGTCAGTGGACAAGGAAGCCCAGCAGTTGGAACACGGGAGGGAGGAGGAAGTAACTAGATCCCCGCAGGGGTGTCTGAGTGGCACTCCGGTCCCCGCCCACTGTGGGCTTCTGTGTTCCCAGAAGTGACCTGCCCCATGCAGCCACCTCCCGCCTCCAAGCTGAGAGATCACTTCTCTCCCCGGGGCTTCAGCCTGGTCCCACAGTCCGAAATTCTGCCTTTTCCAAAGGCTCACTCACGGAGTTCAGAGGCAGAGCAACTGTGTCCACTCCTGGACAAGCCCCTCCTGATCCCCGTGCCAGAGCCACCTCTCACAAGTGTTGCAGCCCTTGCTTGCGTGTGTCCCTTACACTCTCAGCCTCTGTCGGTGCTTGGTGGATGCTGCTTCGACTTCCACCCGGGGCAAGGCAGGTGCAGGCGTGGCCAGGCCTCGAGGCTGGGGCTCAGCTCTCCAAAGCCAGACCTTTGCTGTGTCCCCAGTGAGGGGCACTGTCAGCCCAGCTGCAGTTCCCTGTGCTCACACAGTGAGGGGTAGAGCCACCTCGGGCTGGGACTGTCCTGGGACCAAGTCCTAGGAGGGCTCCCCTCTCCGGCTGGTGCCTCTGTGTGGCAGCAGAGGAGAGAACAGTCTGTACCTTCTGGGCAGCCCAGACAGGGGCCTGGGGCTGTCCCAAAGGGTGGACTGCTCCTCCAGGTCCCCAGCAGGTCTCCGCCCCCTGCTCGGCTGCCTCATTGCCATGGCTATGTCCCGTCCAGGTCCAGCTTCCGGGAGAGTGAGCCAGGGGCAGGCGCCAGAAGAGCTCCTCTTTCTCTTCTTTCAGATGGCCTGGAAATGGGGGCAGAGGTTAACATTCAGAAACACTAGAAGGGGGAGTGGAAAAGATGCCATTTCTACTTTCTCAGACAGCTGGGCCTTTTGCACCTGGAGCCTTCTGGCCACTCAGGCTGGAGCAGGCTTCTCCCCTGGTGCCGGGCTTCACCGGGCTCCAGAGCGTGGAACTGCACAAGCAGGTCCCTTGCGAGGAGGCTGCAGGTGAGAGAAGCCTGTTCTCGCCAGGAGGGCCACACTTTCCGTCTGCGGAGAGCCACCTACCCGGATGTGGCTGTGGGGAGAGGTTTGGGAGTTGGCTTCCATCACCCCGGGCCAGGGAGGGGGCTGAGGGCTTCACACCTGTCGGGTGGGCTGCATTCCTTCAGGGTTCAGGGATGTTTTCCGCTTCCCATGTTCATGCACCGGCGTCTCCACAGTCACAGGGGCAGGTGCTGTGCCTGCAGCCGGCCTGGCACTTGGACTGGCTGGCGCTTCATGGCAGCAGCAGCCATGGTCACAGCAGAGCAACCCAGGACGGAGCAGTCTGAGGGGCGTGGTCACCCGAAAGGAGTTTGCGTTTCAGGTCACGCTCGTATGCAGAAGTACGCAGTCAGTGGGCGATGGTTGACTCCCCGTGTCCGTGTAGACCCCCGGGGCCGCCCTGCTCCCCCCTCACTGCAGCTGTGCAGGCGGAAGAAAGCACTGCTTTTTCTCATGTGCACCCCTCCAATGGCAAGAGGGCCGTGGGGTGGCCGCTCCCGGGGGCGGTGCCTCTGTAGTCAGGTGAGTCTGCTGGCAGGACAGCTCAGGTGCTGGGGTCTGAAGCACAGCGGGAACTTTTTTTTTTTTTTTTTTGCCTGATTAGCTTTCTTCTGCAGAAACTTTTATTATTTTTCCTTAATGGGATGTGAAATAAATTGTCTAGAAAAGCAAGGAAAAGCTTCTGACAGCTGAACCCCCCAGCTCCTCTAGGCCGGGCAGTAGAGACCTTCAAGGAGGTGGCCAGCTTTCGCTTTTGCCTTTGTCCTCTGAGCGACTGGCGAGCAGGCGGTGGCTGCAGGCTTGGCCGGGCAGGAGGTGGGCCAGGGGCTGTCTTCTGTGCAGAATCACCTCTGTGCGGCCCCAGCTGACCAGCGCTGGCAACAACCATGCCCCATTGCTCCATCTCGCAATGGGGGCGAGGTGCCCGTTCTGGGCCTAGCACCCACTCGGACCCTTGGTGGCCAGAATCTAGGACCTCCCCAGAACCTTCCAGGGCTGAGGTGTTCTCCTGGCTGACAATGCCCAGACGCCCTGTAAGTCTTGTTCGTAGGAGTCCTGATGGGCTAGAGGTAAGCACACTGCTCCCAGGCGCGCAGGCTCACTTCCCTGGAGGGCGCTCCCAGCACCACAAGCCGGGAAGCGCACGCAGCATGTAGGCCAGCCAGCTGGGGGCTTGGGGAAACTGCGCACAGTTTGTACCTGTTGTGAGTGTTACCTTACCATCGAGCCTGGCTTCTCTCAGACCCACACACAGCCTGGATTTTTCAGAGGGGTGAGCGAGTCTGGGAAGCAGGGACAAGGTGTGGCGCAGGGCCTTCTGTGTATGCATGTTCCTCTCCGAGTGACTGAAGGCTGCCAACGGCAGAAGAAGATACGTGTCCTAGTTTCCCCTGTGGCTCAGGGCAGCAACAGCTGGGCTTGAAGTTCGCAGGCTGCTTGAGGAAGGGGAGTACCCACGGACAGGGCTTACTTCTTTGCAACTTAAATACAGCTCTGGGCCAGGCCCTGTCAGAGTCAGGGCACAGCGGGCGGTTCAGCATTCCGTGTAGACGATGATAATCCAGTTCAGGAAGCAAGCAAGCTTGGGGTAAAAACTTCTTCTCTGGCTGGGAAATACTCACGTGTCCCGAGCTAGGAACAGGGAGTCTGGGAAGGGGAATTTCTCTGGCATTCTCCAGCTTGGACATATGACAGATAGAACGCCAGCATCCTTGGGGTCATTGTTTTGCTTGCGTTTTACTTTACACTGTGGTACAAACAACTCTTTCGTTTTCTGAGACAAAGAATCACACTTGTGTCACTTGAGGTCTTTTGGCTGGAAGTATTTCACCTCAAATGGGAAGTTCATGCATTTTTTACAAGGATTAAGATGCTGACTACAACCTGCACTGCAGCAGGTGACAACAGGGGATTCTGAAGTTATTTTTTTCTAAAAAGTATGTAAAGAAGCAGCTCTTCTCATGGGGAAGGTCTGTTTGCGCAGGTCCCGGGTGGGCAGCAGCACCTGACAGGCCGCCCCGCCCCTTAACAAGCACGTGCGCTCGACTCCAAACCGGTGATTTCAAGGAGATGGATGAATACTTGAGGTGATGGCAACGGTGTCCCAGCTCAGTAACATGCCTTTTCCTGTGGCCGCTATCAACAAGGTTAATGTTTCGGGGGTGGTTAGCAGTTCTTTCCTTTTGCAACGACGCTCGCTGTTTTTCAGCTTGGCTCGGGAGTAAGAAGCAGGAAGGGGGTGCTTTTGTAAGCCCTCATTTAACACAAGCTGCGGTCTCGTTTGGGGGCAGTCTTCCAGAACTGGTTTGGCCAGAGCGGAGCTCCAAGGCCTGGGGGCCCTCGGGGCAGCAGGAGCTGACGTGGCCAGCTGGCAGGGTGCGCTTCAAGGGCAGGTACAAAGCCACTGTGTATATGTATTCTCAAGTTTAAATAGACTGTACATATTGACATGTAAATGAACTGTAAAGCAGCAGTCCCCATTTTTCTGACAATTACATAGCAGTATATATTTGTTACACATGCTCGTATACTCTTCCTTAACCATTTGGACGTTGTGTACAGAGAAGTTGATTAAATATTTTATTGATAAGACGCTTCCTGACTGATCATTGGAGAACGACTTTTGACATGTTATTCTGTGTTAGACCTGCTCATCTTCCTCAACACTGAGAACAGTCATCAGCCGTGCAGGTGTTGGGAATGACCGCATTAAAACGGGGCACCTGGGAGCCCTGGGCCCATTCATTAGTCTTCACACCGATCATCCCCCCTTGAAACACCTCAGGTGCTAATGTGGAGATGTCCCCCAGGAGGGGGGCCTCAGGCACGGGGCTCGCTCCCTGGGTCCTGTGACTCGTGGGACACACATAGGACCCTGTGCGCAGCCCTACACTGCATGCCACCGTGGCGTGGGAGGGGGATGAGTCAGCTCGGGTTCAGGGGAGAAGAGGCCAAAATGCAGTGGAAAGCATTTTCTCTCTGGAAAATGAGCACCATCACTTGCAGCGAGTGGGTGTGGCCGCTGCCAGCAGCGGGGGTGGAGGGCGTTTCTGTCTTCACGCCTCTCCCGTGCTGTGGGGACGGCTCTCAGACCCTTTTCAGTCTCTCCTTGACCCACCCTGGCATTCCGTGGTCGGAGGGTTACACGTTTGGCGGACAAGGGGTAGTTACAGGGAGAAAGGAAAGTCCAGGGTGGCATTTAAGAGCTCCTCCCATTTCCCAAACGCACAGACGCTCTACAAGACCCTGCAACGCCTGACGCTGCCAGGAAGCGAAGACTGGCTTCTTTGCGCCCCCTGGTGCCCCCTGCTGCCTGCCTGAGGCCTGCGCCCTTCCAAGTGGGCGGGGCTGCGTGACCTGGGCGTGGGCGCACTGTGCTCCTGCGCCCTGAGAATGCTATAGACTCTGCACAGGAGGAACAGTGACTGGGGACAAACCCGTCCACCGCAACGTGCCACCAGCCTGCAGTCACCAACCCTGGGGCTGTGGGCGTCGCTGAGTCCTAATCACATGCAGGTGTGCGGCCCTGCAGCAGCGGCCAGTAGGAGGAGGCCCAGGTGTCCACGAGGAGCCTGAGCCGGTGGATTTGCGGGGGTGGGATGCCAGCCCCTCGTTGAGGGAGGGGGGCCCTGCAGGCGCACCTGCTCCCCTGGCTGTGATGGACGTCCAGTCACAGGGTCACGTTCCCTTCCCAGGGAAGAGGAATTTTCCCAAGACTTAACCAGCAAGGAAGTCGGTCCCCACGTGGGGAGGTCAGCGCGTCCCCTCGGCCGGAACGTCTGAGGAATGCAACAGAAAATGAAAGCGCGGCGGCGCCCCAGCGCAGTCTCCTGTTATTGCTGCAATTCCCGCTTGGGGTGCTGCATGGGGTTCGCGCCAACAAATAATGTCCACATATTTGCTAGTTGCAGCTACCCAAACTCCAGAGATGTTGTAATCATAGGAGAATGGAACAGTTGCAGCCAGAAGGGACAAGAATGGGCCGTGATGCACAGTGGCCTCGCTCTCCTGCCGTCCCCTGGTGCCAGAGAGCGGACTGTCCTCGTCCTGGAATCTGACCCAGCTGTGCACAGCTCCGCTGGGAAAGCCCGGAAGAGGTAAGGGCAGGCCGGCCGCACACTTGCAGTTAGTTACATGTTCAGTCCTGAGGGACTGGGGGTCCCGGGGACGTGATTCCCTGCCAGTCTGACGGACAGAGAATTGTGGTTTTGAGAGCTTCCCTCTTAGGTGTGGTAGAAACTTTTATTAACTTAGATAACAAAAGTATTGACTAGTCCATGTGGTGGGCCTATCCTACAAGCCGCGAGAATGCAGAGATGACTGAGACACAAGTCCGTCTCCTAGGGGGCGGGCCCCTTTTAAGGGCAGGAAGGGGTTCTGACGGTGGGGAGGCGCAGGCTGGTAACAATGTAGTTCCTGCAATGATGGTAAATGCTTCGTTGGATAGAGACGTGGTCAGGCCAGGCGGCCATCAGGGCTCAGAGGGTGGGGAGAGGGAGAGCTCCAGGAGGCCGGAGCAGTTTGTATTTTGGGCCTTGCCTCCAGGGGTGGGGTAGAGGCACAGGCACCCTGAAAGCTGGAGCAGTTGAGTGCAGAGGTTTCGGAGCTCCGCGCACCTTCAGAGGAGCTGACAGGAGCTGGTGCACCCTGAACCTCAGCCTGTCCACCTGCATGCAGCCCCCCTTCCTCTAAACGTACTTGCCTGAGCCACCTGCCCCACCCTGAAAACTGGTCTGTTACATCCTTTGCCCTTTTAAAACTATTCACTTGCTTCCCACCATCTGCTCTTTTCCCCACCAACCTGGCCCTGACCTGCCCCTCCCCCCACTCCCAACCCTTCCTGCCCTGGTACTGTGGCCTCCAGGAGGCAGCATGGGGCCCAGGACAGGAGGGGATGAAGGCGGGCTCTGGAGTAGAGGCCTGCATTTGAATCCCAGCAGTCACGTGGTAGCCGTGAGGTCCTGAAAGTCCCTCACCTCGGCACCTCCATGGTCACCTGTGAAGTGAGTATAACCACAACCTCGTGGGACTGCGGGGCCTAAAGCAGACGCCATGAAAGTCTAGGGTGAGCAGCGGGCTCTCTCTGGCCTCCTGCTTCCTTCCCCAGCCCCAGCCAGGCTCTCCCGGTCCTTCTGGCTCTGGGAGCAGCCTCCCCCGCACTTGTCTCTACAGGGCTTGGCTTTACAGAGCCATGGCAGCCCAGAGCCTTCTCTGACCTCACCAGTCTTGCTCTGGAGGCCTCTAGTCTGGTGGAAGAGGACAGCCCATGTCCTGCGTCTGCCCCCGACGCCTGGACCGATGTGATCACTCACCTCCATCTCTTTGGGGCACAGCCAGGAATCTCAGCCCCTGGGAAACGGAAGGCTTTTCTGTCCTCAGTGCCCCTGCAGGACAGCTTCACCCTAAGGCCCCAGAGGTGTATTTGTTCAGAGAGTCCTTGTAGTTTCACACATGTTCCAGCCACTGAGGCTCCTGAAACCCCACCCGCCAAGGGAAGGAGGAGCCAAGTACATCCTTTCCTGGAAGAGAAGGCTGGGAACAAAGGTGGTGTCTGGTGTGATTTAAGAAATGCTCAGCTCCCTCGAGGTGACGTTGGAGCACCGTGGGCTGTGTGCGCGAGTCCTGCATGGCCCAGGGCCGGACAGCAGAGCCAGGAGGGCTGGTGTCTCCCTCCTGCCCCCACCTGAGCTCCCCAGCATGAACCGGAAATACTAAGGCTGCAAGAACCAAGTCGCAGGCCAGGTGAAACAACACGGAAGCCGAGTATCACAGGGCCCTCCACTGCACCAAAGAGAAGAGAGGGTAACAGACAAGGAAGTTTGCTCTCATTTTCCCTCAGGTACCATGTTATACAGCATTGACCACAAGCCAGGCGGGATGCCCAATATCATATGCATGACCTCATTTGTCCCCATTTAAAACCAACCAGCCAACCAACCCGCACCCCAGATCCAAAATCCAAAAACTGAAGCAAGTGCTTTCATAGATGAAGACGGGGGTGGGGGAGGGGTGGGGGGTCACAGGGGCGGTGGGAGAGGTTCAGGGAGGTGAAGTCGATGTAACATCACAAACATATTAAATGGCAGCCCTGGGATTTGAACCTCAGTCTTCATTTACTGCTTAGAAGAAACTCACTTCTTGGAAAAGAAGCAATGAGAGCCAGACAAAAAAGGAGAGAGCATTTTAAAAATAATTATTTTTATAAATTTCAAAATCATCTCAAATTTACAAAACAGTTGCAAGTAAAATACAAAGGACATTTCCCCCGCTCTGGACCATCTGGGAGCGAACTGACAGGCTGCCCCCTCGCCCCAGACACTGAGGTGAGTCTTCAGCACGAATCCGCACGGCTGCCGCCTCCTCCACGTCAGGACCACTGGCATCGGAAAATGGGTGCCTCCTCCTCCCAGCTTGGCTTCAGACCCCTTTCTACAGTGTAAACTGCCCCAGCAGAGTTCTTTCGTAATAAGAACCTTGAATCTAGAATCAGGGTTTGCATTATATTGTCCTGTCTCCTTCCATCTGGAATTAAACTTAAGTTTAATACAGTGCAGGGTGAAGAAAAACCAAGCCTTTGGAGGTCACTGGCCGTCTAGGGGTTGAGTGGCGAAGCACAAGGCGAGAGGGCCCGGGCTGCCACAGACATCAGCCACGAGAGCCGCGGGGCTGGCCGCCCTGGAGACCCTGTCCCAGGGCCCAGAGCAGACCGAGAACCACCGCGGGCACTGGTCACGCTCCAGTGCAGACTTGTCCTTCACACTGGCCAACCCCGTACGAAGTTAAATCTTCGACAAGGGCCATGCAGGCGGCTGACTGGGACACAAAGGCAGAAATGCTTCTGGAAAGATGATTTCACCTACTGCTTATCAGTCTCAGCCTTTTATTCTTAGTATTATAACAGTTAATAATACTAATCAGTATTACTATAGCCAGTCTTTATTAAGATACACTCTTGGTCAGGCACTGTGCTAAATGCCTCAATTTTATCAGCATCTTTAATTCCTCCAGCGGTATGAGGGACGCACTAATGTCAATCCTACGTTACATGTGAGGACAGTGAGGCATGGGAAAGTCAGGTGCAGTTGCCTAAACCTGGCACAGACTGTAAGCCCTCCGGAGTTCACAGACCTTACCACCTCATACGTATGCATGCAGGCATTTGTAAAGTCTACTGGGTAATTCCCAATGAACTAAAATGAGCTTCGACCTCCTGAAATCTGATTCTTTCCTCTTGAAAGGAAACACTGAGAACAGTGGCTTTTCCACTTCACGGAGACCCCGGCCTGAGTCCCACTCAGGAGCATGGCTCAGACTGCACCCACCCCCCAGCACACGGGGATCGCGCCAGGTGGGCTCACACGCACTGGAAAAGCATCTATTTCAAAAATTTATTTGGTGCCTAGGTGATAAACAGGAAACGAGAGCCAGTGATATTTTACTTTATCATTTTACTTTTGATCATTTTCACGCTCTGCAAAACAACATGAGATACTGTTTCATACACAAGGACTTTTGAAACACACGGAAACAGAGGAATGTCATGAAGTGGCACCAAAAGAAAGCCGGGGATGCTGTTCTTTATTTTGGTAGGTGTGATCGGCCCAGCACTTGCTTCGGTGCTCCAGTCAGCACTGCTGAGCACCTGC
The DNA here is from genome assembly GCA_004027475.1 of Anoura caudifer. Classification (NCBI taxonomy): domain Eukaryota; kingdom Metazoa; phylum Chordata; class Mammalia; order Chiroptera; family Phyllostomidae; genus Anoura; species Anoura caudifer. The sequence goes on from PVKU01001986.1 coordinate 183,148, forward strand.
TGTATGCAAGGCTCTTCCCAGCCGGAGTCCCAGCTGCTGACATCCGATCTCTCGAAGGCCTTCCCACGCGGGTGCTGACGGGGAATCCGTGTGTAGCCCTGTGCCAGTGGTCTAGGTGTGTACTGGCTCCTCTCCGGAGCTGAGAATATTCCTTGCCTGAAGCTTGGATCTGACCTTCCAAAAAGTCATTTGCTCTAATGCAGAAGCCCTGCCTACTAGTAACTGGTTCAGCACTCACCACGGGGTCGGCAGCACACTGGGGCTGCATCTTTCACTAGGGGCTCTAGGTTCTGAGAGGAAGGCCAACATCCACCCCACTGTCCTCAAGCCTGAGGATTCCTCTCGGAGAAAAGCGAGTGTTTCTGATCTACGGTTAGTTGCCATTGCACTCAGTGCAATTTACTGGCCCCCCAGGCCCCAGGACTGAGTCGGTTTGGGGAAGGCAGCAATATTGTTGGCCCGCTCTAGGCTGGAGGACAAGCTTCTTCTCCACTGGATCTCAAGGTGCCCACAGAAGGTGAATTTACATAATTGAATGGCTTGTTTTGGTTCATTAGTAAAGCGATTTCTTTACAACTAATATGCTAATGCAGAAATGGAACAATCATTTACGATAATGGAAATTCTCTATTCAGCAATTTAAAGATACCCTTTTGAAAATTACTTAGTAGAAGAAGAAAAGAATCATAATTATAGTTAAGACTATCCTCAATGGCTAGCACAGTACTTGGCTAACTGCTGGTCCTCAGCAGACTCCCCTGGAAGGAAAGCACAGAGGGGCAACTGCATCTGGTAGGTGCAGGCTGGTCTGGGACGGGTCAGGGCCGCCCCATCCGGGCTCTGGAGAAACCGGGCCCGCTGGCTGTCTTGTGGTAGGAGATGTAGTCAGGATCCTTCAACAACTCTCGTCTGCTTAGTTGAGCAGAGGCATGTCTGGTGAACCTGAGTCTCTGTCTAATGCAGGTAGACCAGGAAGTCGCGTTCCTTGGGGAAGCCTCCCAGAGGTGGGCACGGGCAGCGCCTCCCCTGAGGTTGGCCCTGCTTGGGCCTGTGCCACTGGTGACCGGACACAGGCTGACTTGGTGGTCTGTGACACAGGTCTGTCTGTCTGCATACTGTCCTTGGGACCCAGCCCGATTCTGAGGATCTCAGCCGAGACCTCGGCAAAGGCAGTTTGGGCTGATCTTTGGCTTCTGTCCTAAGGGCAGTCCTAAGAGCGGACTCCAGTCCGCTGCCAAGGTCTGGAGTGTGAGTACAACCTTCTCCTGAGCTTATCCACTTCACATGTCTGACCGTACACCGAATGTTCACCGATCTCCTACATTTCCTAGCAGCTATTTCATCATCTCCTCTAGGAGAGCCTTTTCTATAGTGTAAGTCAAAATCAAGTAAATTTGGAGTTCCTCTTGTCTGCAAGGATCCTGCCTACCAAAGTGAAGTGCATGGCGCCCTGGGCCTCTCCTGCAAACATCAGAGACCTGTTTGGATCATTATGTTCTTCAGTCTTGGAAAGTGTGTGGTTAGACGTAAGGAATGTCTCATTAACTGTGTTTACTTCAGCCTGCACTGCGGGAAGCTGGGAGCTGGTAGTTTTTAGGCCAAGAGGTTCTCACTTTCTTTCACTTCCAGTATCAAAGGTTGAAATTAAGCATTTACCCACTAAGTCTACTACTTCCTGCTGAGAGTCAGCGCACCCACCGCCTCTCTGCGCCGGCCGTCGGTCCTTGCCTCCTTACCCCACTGCTTCCACCTCGGCCAGATCATCCTTTAGCCAGTCGGCCACCATGGCGGCCATTTCCTGGTGAGAGTAGAGGACGAAAGCATGACTTATTTTCTTCTCACAGAGCCGAATATCTCCTTCTGGAAAATCTTTCTTTATGTCTTCATAGAACTCTTTCGGACACCAACGATCTACAGTTCCATAGTAAAATGTAAGCTAAAAGGCAAGACAAAAACATTTTATTAGCAAACACTTCCACTTCCAATGCAGATGTGACAGCAGCAACGTGCTCTGCAAAAGGCCCTGCGCCTGGTCCCTGCGCCTGGTCCCTAGGTTCCCAGAGAGTGGCTCTTCCAGGGCGGCGAGCCTCCAGGGTTCACGGGAGCCAACTGAGAGGCCTGTGACAGGAAGAAACTGGGGAGGGACAGCCTGGGTGACGGACCACCCATGGTTCCCTGCAAGGACTCGCCAGCAAAGCTGTGTGTGCTGGGGCCAGGAAGGACTCTGGGGAGATGACAACTGAGAACAAGAAGAGTTATTGAGATGAAATCGCTGCTGAGTGACGAGTGACCATTCATTACACACTTAATAGTTTTCAGACAGCCAGTGGTAGGCGTGTGGGACATGGTTGTTGAATGCACACAAAGACGAATCGGGTAGACTCAGGCTTCTCGATGAGATGTGATCAGAAGCCCGAGTGTCTGTGACATTTCTGGGAAGAGGCTCACCTGGCAGGAGCGTATGCTGTTCTGTGGGGAGGTGCTATAATCGGGCACACTTCAGGTGACAGAAAGCAGGCTGGATGGAGACAGGACCTTCTGTGAGGCATCACTAAGAGAGATCTATACCTGCCCACATCACACACACACATGAACACACATGTGCACACATGTATGTATGCACACATGTGCATGTGGGCATGTGGGTGGGTTCACACATACATATATTTATACACATGTATATTTATAATAAGTACCTCTATGTGTGTCTAGCTCTAGGCTGTTCTCTAAAAACTAGGTTCTAGTTCTGTATTTCTAAAACAAAAAGGCAACAAAAGTGAAATCTTGTTCAGAGTGGTGCACAGTGGTCGTTCCCCCCAAAACAAGAACTGAGTTTAAGGGCCCTGCGGCACCTGTCAGCACTGAAGAAAAGAGCCACGCCCGGCTGTGGCCCGCGAGGGGCGGCTCCACTCACTCGCAGTCTCCATAACACACCGAATGCTCTCCCACACGCAAACCCTCATTCACCAACCTGTTCAGCAAATTCCTAATGAGCATCTGCCCTGTGTTGGGAACCTGGAAAACGGACAATACGACACAGTTTCTGGTGGGGGTGCCTGGAGGCACCACGTACACCAGACAACCACAGAGGCCGGACGAGGGACTGCTGGGAGGGGCCAGCGGGCAGGAAAAGGTTCCCCAGGGAGTTGGTGCCCGAGCTGAGTCTTCAGGTTGGGGGAGCACAGTGTCGGGAGCAGGCCAAGTGAAGTAAAATGTCTGCAGGAGCACGGCACGCTTGGGAGTTGGAAGCAATTCCGTCAGGCTGCAGCGTAGGGTGGTGGGAGACGAGACTAGCAAGGCAGAGACATCGGGTCACGAACCTGTGTCATGCGAGGGAGGCTGCCACTGCCCTGAAGCCCACAGGAGCTAACAAGGGACTTCACGCAGCGAGGCGACGTGATCGGGTCTGAATGGAGGAAACCCGCTTTGGCCGCCATGGCGAAGAGATGGAGGGGTCACGTGGTGGGGGGAGGGTGTGGGAGAGGGTGTGGTTGCCCACGGGATGACTTCGCTGGGTCCATCATCAGCGACATCGTGTGAACATGAACAGGTGAAACTGCCCTTAGAAAAGCAGTGACCTTCATGCCAGCGACAGTGCGACTTAACCAACATTTAAAGAGATGGTCAGTTAAACAACACTTTAAAGAGGAATATGTCTAACGCAGTGCTCCGGAGGGTCAATCACTAACAGCTGATCGCTGGGTTGCGGACCTATCCTGAATCGCTTCATAGGAAGTTTTCTGGTTGTTACTTGGGATTTTAGTTTTGAATGATGCAGAGGATCTGTGGTTCATGGATCTCTCACCTAATTTATTCTTCCCAAGCCCCTATTTTTGCTCACTGCAACCGTTTCTGGGCACTCCAAAGCCCCTAAACCCAAAATTCGTTTTGCTGTGACTCCTAGCAGAGAATGAAGTTCTTTCCGCTGGCCAGAGGGCCAGCAGCTGCCTGGTTCTTTCCCATGGTACCCGTCTCCCCAGAGCTCCGGCATGACCAACCTTACAGCCTGCGGGTGGGTGTTCTGGCCAGCTGCAGAAAGACACGTTTCCCCGAATCCTTCAGCAACCACCTTGCTACAGCTTTCCCCTGAAATACCGCGGGGGCACCGGCTCTCTGCAGGCACCACTTATCCATCCACAGGGATAAACAACTTCGGTCCTTTCTAAGCCACTTCCCACTCTCACCACCAAGAACCCTTTAAATTGCACCCAGGAGAGAGCGAACGGAACAGTCACTATCACAACCGTCCAGCACCTTCTCAGAGTAGGAGAGAGTGCTGAGGAAGGGGGAAGCTGAGATGGGGTGTGTGTGCCTCAGGCCTGCTGCTCTGCTCCAGGGCACGCTCTGGCCTGAAGATACCTGGTCGCCGAGGAAGGCACTCGGGGAGCCCTCGCAGCAGGACAAGCTGGAAACCCTAACACAGGAGGGTCAGCTGCAGGGAGGGCCAGGCAGAAAGACCTCCTGCACCAAGTCCCTCGGACAAGGAGCACAACACTGCCACCCGCACCTGCTGGTACCTCCTGCCTGACACTTCAGACTGCTTCCGTGGAGAGCTTCATATTTACTTTTAAGTGATGTGATTACTACTTGAAACGTCCCCCGTGAGAAGCCAGGTTGATGAGACTCAGCACTGGGGAGAGGCCATCCCTCCCCACGGTGCGAAGGTGCCAGCCAGTGCAGCACGTGTAATAACATGGATTACAGGGTGGGATACCTTTCCGTTTCAAGAGACCAGTCGTGTCCAACTCGTTATGGGGCACACGCCGCCCATGGCAGGTACAAGGAGCCTCAGCACAGGGCGATGTCAGTGTGCGAGGCAGCCTGACGCCGAGGAGTCCGGATTCCCATGCGTTCATCTAATTCCATTTCTCGATCCTTCTTGGCCAGTCAGCATCTAGAGTTGGCTGTGTTTGGTTAAACGACTAAGTTCTGGTGGGGTAATGTCTTTTCATTTTTTGTTTTTTCAAATTCTTCTTCAGGCTCTATTCCCTGAAGGGCTCTCTATGAAAACCCTGGCTGAGAAGTGAAACACGTGGCTGCTCCTCATGCCTTTACATGTGCTGGCTCGAGATACTCCTGCTCCCCAGAGATTACTGGTCACAGGCAACAGATCTGAACAGAGGACGCCGCACCTGTCATCTTAAACCGGAAACCGAAAAGAACGGGGTGTATGGAGGCAGCGGGGAGGACAGGTGAGGCAGAGAGAAGGAAGAGCTGGACACCAGGGCCCAGTGGTGAAGAGGGTGAAGAGCTACTATTGTGTCGACATGTAAAAATGAATCGCAGCAAATAATAGGAACCGATGAAACCCGAGAGCAATGTGCCTGGCGCTGCACTAAGCTCTGTGCTCACTGAGTCCTTATAATAACGTTTGGGTGTTTTACATAAAAGGAAACTGAGGCCTAGAGAGACCAACTTGCTCACATTAAAACATTTAGCGAGTTGTAACGCTGGGTTACAACTCCAGAGACAACACTCCTTACCAAGGCCTTTTACGACTGTTTGCCGTGAACAATGAGCTGGCCAGCGTCAGTAAAACACAAGACCTGAACACCGGGAGGGCTAAACCGGCTGTGAAAACCGAGCACAGCAGCCACGACAGGCACAGGCCCAGCCACCTGGACGACTTCAGGTCGCCTCCGGTCCGTGCAATCCCCTGGGCGTGCATGCCAGGGGGGCGACGGCTGCCGTGAAAATATGGAGGCGTCTCCTAAGAATCGTAGGCTCTCAGCGGCATGTTTACATGTAAAGGTTTCCCGGAAAATAAATGATTTTCAGCCGTTATTTCTCTGTGGCACCTGCTTTGATACGTGTGGGGACTGATAGGAAGCACACGCCACCGAGACGGAAGTTACTCTGGGCCCCCAAACTGCTGCCACGTCGAGTAACCCACTTCCCTGTTAAACACACAATTTCACGTTCCCAGCCCCAGGTTTTGACCTCCCAGGACTGTGCTTTTCCCCTCTGGTGTCTTCGGCAGTTCGGGGGCATCGGGGCTGCCGCAGTCTCTGTGCTCACAGGCGTTTCTGTCCCTTCACTCCTCAGGGTGCCCCCGAGGAGACACACCCCTGCCAACAGGTTCCTGGGAACCGCAGCAGCCTGCCCACCACACCGAATCCACACCGGTCACTTCCCATGTGCTATTTTCTCTTCACTTTTTGCTGCTGAAACTGACAGTCACCAAAAATGACTCTAGACTTATCTCCCATCTGGTATCGGCTCAGCGCTGGGATTCGGAAGTAAGACCGCCTGGCCTGGAGGACCCCCAGCGTGGGGAAAACGTGGGCAGCGGCCCTTCAACACCGCTGGCCAAGACAGGTGTGAGCGAAGCCTGGGCCACAGCGGGGAGACCTGCGTTCTGCCCTGAGAGTCGGCAAGGCCTAGTCGTCACACAGTTTGAGCTCTGGCTTTTATGCATTAGCAATGGAGAAGTTATTGAAAAATCAGAAGAAATATTAGAAACCATCTTGGGACCCAAGTTTATGAATTTGATTTTGCTAATAACTAACAAAAACCACTTTTAATGGTATAGCATCATCTTAAAATATTCAACATGAAAAAGCCATACACGAAAGTCTTTATCTGGTGATAGATATACCTATAAAATTTAGCCCTTTGCAACAACATGGATGGACCTTGAGGGCAGTATGCTAAGTGGAATAAGTCAGAAAGAGAGAGACAAGTACTCTACGATCTTGCTCATATGTGCAACCTAAAAAAAAAAGCGAACTCACAGAAACGGAGAACGGACCTGCGGCTGCCAGGGGCAGGGGGAGGGAGGCGGCAGCGGCTGAAGGGGTGGAAAGGCACAAATGTCCAGTCACCAGAAGAGCAGGTCCTGGGAACGTCGGCACAGCGAGGTGCCTGCAGGCAACAGCGCCGTCCCGCACGTTTGAAAGTCGTCAAGAGAGCAGATGGTCAACGTTCTCATCACAAGACAAAAATGTGTAGCTGTGAGGTGGCAGATGTTAACTCACCTCAGTGTGGGGCCACTTCATGACGCACTCCCCCCCAAATCATTATGCTGGGCGTTGTGCCCCTCACACCAGCACAGTGTTTGTTACATGTCAACTATGTCTCAATAAAGCCAGAACAAAACCCGTGTCTCGGTTACTTCTAGTCAGTTCTAGTCAACATTCCAGAGGGGCTACAGGCATTACTGGAGTTGCAGGTCTAGCGAAAGAGGGTCTTTTGTGGTCTCAGAGTTTTATTTACCTCTTCTTTTGCTAACTTTATGGAGAAACTGAATTTCAGACGCCTGTTACAACATAGTTTGCCGAGCGGCCAAGTTCGGCTTAAACTAGTTGTCCTCGGAACCGAAGCTCCCTGCGCCCTCCGCCTCTGCCAGCGTCCTGGGCGGTCTGCTTCCGGATCCGCCGCGGCCCTGAGCCCCGCGGTGCCGGTGCCTCCGGCCTCTGCGGCTGCCGCGCTCAGCTCCGCTCCGGGCGGGGTGCCTCTGCGGTTTCCCTCACCGCTGACCCTGCACGGTGCTCCCCCAGCATGTGGTGGGAGCGGCGGCCGTGGTCCGCAACGGCACTGGGGCGTTCCTGGGCCTCGGGGCTACATACTCAGTATCATCAAAATCCTGTGTGTGTGTTTGGGGGGAGTTACCCAAGAAATCTTTTTCAAGTGCTCAGAGGCATACCTATGATTTAATTAATAACAGTAATCTTTTCTTGAATGCTTAGTACATGCCATACACTCTCATACAGCATCTATATGAATTACAGCATTGTATTTTTGGAACAACTGTATGAGAACACATACCATCATTAAACCATTTTAGTGATGGGAAAAGGAGGCACAGTGAGGTCACGTAATTTAACCAAGGTCAGGTAAGTGAGTGACAGACATGGAGTTGGAGGCTCAGGCCGAGACTCTGAAGACTCTGCTCCCCAGTGTACAGCCCCTACCCCCAATCACGCTCAACTAGAGAACACAAGTGCCTACAATGAAGCTCTCTAGGTCAACATAGCTGAGACAAAAACAAAGCTATCTATTTCCAGGATGATTATGACATTTGGAACAGGCTTCAAATGGAACAGGCAGAACTAACACAATCAGTTTCAGACTGAGGCTTGGCGGAAAGGCAGCCTGGTGAGTGGGCCCAGGGAGCGCTTCTTACGCTCCGCTAAGCGGGACCGCGCATGTCTGAAGGATTTGCATGCCTGCATCGGCAAGCCCTGCACCAGGTTTGTTCCCAAAGTCAACGTGCACCTCCGGGCTCAGGTGGGCCACGCAGAATGGGAAGACAGCCGCGGCGGCGCATTTCCATCCCTGGGGACACTCTGCCCCTTCCCCAAGCCACACTGCCGTCCTGGCCAGGCCCCCCGGGGCAGGGACAGCCCACCTGGCCGCACCCCCGCCCACGCTGCGTGCCATCATCAGGAAGCCGCGTCTCCGTGTTCCGGCTGGGAACAGTTTCCGAGCCCTGCGGACCGATAGTGACGCTCGGACGCAGTCCGGCAGTAGCACGCACCAGCTGTTTCCATAAACCTAGGCCAGAGATGGTCACGGCAGTTTAGAATTTCCCTCCTAAGTGAGTTTTAAATGAAAACTTCAAGTTTCTAAATCAAACAGTAATTCACTCTCCTATGAACGAGACACACATCCCCTTACAGTTTAGAACAATGACAGAGGACGGGAAGGCTGACCTCCTCCTTGCCTCAGACCCACCAGGTGCGTCATAAAGCACAGCACACCCCCGAGGCTCCCAGCAGGATCGGGGCTGGGGTGGCGAGAATGTACAGTGGACTCTCTTACTCTGGTTTATTCCATCCTGGTTCTCATTCCCGCCCCTCCCCCTCTACTTCCTTCTTACTCATTGGCTCCTCTGCTTCCTCCCAACCTTCAGCTGCGTTCCCCAAAACTGGTCTTTATAGATTCTTCCCTCCTTGTATGACACACTCGCATAGCTCACTATCACCCATGCCCAGTGCTTCAGATGCACGCTCACCACCCCCACCTCAGACCTAGCCCTGGCCACTCTTCCGAGCGACACACCCCCACATCCAGCCACCTGCTGGGCCTGTGTCCAGTTGATGTCCCATAGGAATCTTGAAGAAAAGTATCCAAATGACCACTTTCTCAACCATCTCCCACGACTTGCTTCTCCTTCCAGAGTCCCTACACTGTCACCAAATCTCACACTGAGAAATACCCTCGGGCCCCTCTGTCACCATTCTCATGTTCCAGGAGGACTCAGCACCTTCGATTCTGCGGGTCCTCAGGTCTATGCTGGCCAATGGCTAGAAGTGGGGGTGGTGCGTGTGTAACACCTATATTCATACTAGGTTTTGTCACTATAAAATTATGGCATCTTCAAATGACAGTGAACTCGTTGTAGATAACAAAAAATAACTTAGGCTCATCACTCTAAGTTTACACAGTAATTCTGACGGCCATTACATCATCATGCAATATGTTAATTAAATGTGTACATGTAATACATATACCGCAAATTTGTCTTTAAGGTATTTTGATAACTACAATGTAATTTTTTATAACCTCATATATTTATTTTATGCACTGAAAAACATTACTCAGAGAAGGGGCCCACACACGAGAGAGCCAAAGAGACCCCTGGCACAGTGCAGGCTTCGAACCTTCTCTCTGATGGCCTCCCTGCCCACCCACCTGGGGCACGTGCGGTGACTGCTCACTGGGTGTCACGCATCGTGCTGGGCCCTAGGGCTGCTGAGACGAGACAAACTCAGCTCCTTTCCTCAGGGTGGGTGAGAGGGGGAAGCTGACCGTTATACACTGTGAGGTGCGTGCCACTTTCTAGCTGATATGGGGAGCCGTGGGAACCACAGGGAGGGGCCAACACCAGAGACTGGGGGAGGCCTCTTGGAGGTGACGATGGAGCCAAGCCTTAAAGGACAGGTAGGATCTAGTCAGGTGAAGAAAGAACGCAACCACAGTGCCAGTACACTTTTCTGGAAACAATGATGCGTTGGAAATACTTGCTCCAGGAAAGGGAAATAACTTTATTCAGTGTTGAAGCACTGCCAATAAACACACTGTCTGATATATTAAGTCTCTAGACCCAGGAAAAAGGAAGAAGGAAGGGAGGAAGGACAAGGAAGAAATAGATGAAGGAAGGACGTCTATTTGTAGACGAACTTTCCTATGGCTCCCTGACTGAATGGCATAGAGATACATTTTTCAGAATTATTGTGGACGTCGAATAACTGAGATACATCGAATGATTTCTGCAACACAGTGTATGGCTCAAAGAGTCTTCACACCGGGCAGCCTGGAAAGGTATGAAGTTTCTGAAATGGGACAGAGTCCCCTTGGCTGGACCATCTAAATTAGGGCTATGTCTAGTCTTGGGAGGAGGTTTTCAAGTCTGACTCTTTACCAAGGTGATTTGGAAGGTGGGAGGCAATGCCCAGGATACTACGTGCCCTTTCGGGCGGGTTTCCTTATTTTCTCAAGCAGATGGGGACATGCGTTGATTCAACGCTCCCCGATATTAAATTACAGCACGTTCGCTCTTTTTCATTACAGAAACAGAAATTCCTGGCTCTGCACCTCACTTCACTTAGGCACTGGAACTGCATTATTCTAGTGGGAGCGCGAACTTCACTGGTACCAAGGATAATTGATTAATTGCAAGGTGGTTTTGCCCCATAAACTATAAACGGTGCCCTGCTTTCCCAAATTCTGCAAGTACATTTAACGCTATCTCAAAAATAAAACAACGTCATTCCCTGGAGTTGGGAAGTTTATTTCTCTGTTAATATTAACCCTGAAACGTCTGCCACCCACCATTCTGCCCCCACGTTTCTCCCATGAAAGTGTCAGTGAACTTACCGCCCTGACACACAGTTGCCACGCGCGGACCTCTATCTGGGAATGATTACGCCTGCAGATGGATTTAACTTCGGGCAGGAATAAGTTAGCACCTTCCTTTGACCTCGCTCCGAGCACAACATGCACGCAGAGGCCAGGAACCTAGAGCATTTTACAGCAGCTGGCTCCCCAGGTGCTAGGATGCGCTGGACACACGAGGGGTCCAGTCGGTCAGCGGGTGTGAGGTTTGGAAGCGAGCATCTGCCAGTCCCATTATTAACTGGGAGCTGAGCTGTTTTTGTGAACTTCCAGCCTTGAGAACTGAAATGCATTTTTGAAGCAAATTCATTTCTAATTTAACTGAAAAATAAAACACTGTTTTTCTGAAGCACTTTCACATGCTTCAACGACTGAAAAAAAGTTGAAAGTCCTTTGGGGTTTCCTTCTGGATCTAAACTTCAATCTCTAGCCAACTGCTGTTTGAGAAGAAACATGATAGCCACGAGGCCACAGGCGGCGCAAACTGGCACTTTCCAAAGTCCGCTCCGAGGAATGCCACCACCTACGGGTCGATATTCTGAAAATACGTTTTAAAGAACATACACGCTTCCTGCTTTAATAAGGTGCTTGCATGGGAGGTAACAGAAAGGGGAGCTAACACTACAGGCCCGTTTAAGTCGGATGCCTCCAAGTCCATGAAGAGACCCCGAACTCAGCACACTCTGCGTGCGGACGGACCGCAGGCTCCTGGCCGCGCAGCGGGGCTTGCTTCATTGCTCCCGCGGACGTCACCCTTCGGCACTACCGTAAAGCCCTCAATTAGCACGGTCCAAAGAAAGACAAAGGTGCGTGTGTAATTTAAAGTTTCTACTAGCTACATTAAAAAAAGTATAATGGAATGGATGAAATTACTTTTAATAATATATTTCACTTGACCCAATATATCCTTTTAACAAAATTTCTCACCTGAGGATGTTTCACTGATGAGAGAGACACAGAGAGAGAGAGAGAGAGAGAGAGAGATATATCGATGTGTGAGAGAAACATTCATTGGCTGCTTCTCGTATGCAACCTGACTGGAGATCAAACCTGCAACTTAGGTATATGCCCTGACTGGGAATTGAACCTGCAACCTTTGGTGTACAGATGATGCTCTGACAAATTCAGCCACCCCGACAGGGTGAGACCCAATGCATCTTAAAACATTATCATTTCAACATGTAATCAAGGTAAAAATATTAAGGAACTAGTTTACTTTTTTTGGCACTAAGTTTCTGAAATCCAATGTGTATCGCACACTTTCAGTACACCCCAATCCAGACTAGCCAGAAATAACCCATTTGGGATGGGCAGGCGGATGAACGGTGCCGTGGGAGCACCAGAGCCACCTAAGTTCCAGGGGCTTAAGCACATTCTAAACCACGGTGCCCTCACAGTGCCAGAGACCAGCGCTTCCCTGTGTGTCTATACAAGGTGCCAGCATCTGCAGGAGAAACTCATGAACGCTCCATCTTCCAACCTTTGCCTTTCTGCACCTGCCGTTACAGAAAACTGGTTTTGGTGGCAGCTGGACACCCCTGCTCTGGGGAAGAAGACAGACAGGCTCTCCGAGTCACCAGGCTGTAGCAATGGTAGCTCTTTTCCAGTGTTTCATTTACATTTTCATATAACTCATTTATGCTGTAAGTAGCATTGAGGATCTTCTCAGTACAGAGCTCTAGAGAGAAGTATGGATTCCAATTCAACAAAAATAATTAAAATATATTTAATTATGCAATCAGCTTTACTTAATTTCTATGCACCATTCAAGGAGAGCATTCATTTTAACTAGAGGTGGAACTCCATATGGAATGTACAAACGCTTGAGGCCTCACAGATTCTAGCCAATTCCAGCCTTTCACGCTCAGTAAATATTTCTGCCCATCCACTTACTTCCTTGAGTACTAAAGTGATTACCTTGGGTAAATGCTCCTTTATGGTTTCATTGTCTCTCTTCACCACCTGCATCATTTCTTGGCCCCCAAGGTAGGCAGCATTAGCTAAATTGGAAAAAAAAAAAAAAAAAAAGGCCAAACACTTAGAATAGACAGGACAAACACAACTGTCGAATCAATTGTGGTAAATTCCTGTTCCCACCCCCAGCAACCTCTACCTCCCTGCTTATTGGGCAAGGGCTATCTGCTGTCAGGCAGGGGGTGCCTCTAGAAAGGAGAGCAGGTCCTGCGAGAGAAGCCTGTTCACCCCCACCCGGCTCTCTCAACAGCGACCTGCGGCAGTATGACGGCCTGAGGTCAGACACCATGGCAGATGACATGTGTGACTGTTCCTGATCAATGTGTTTTTGTGATATAAGGATTAGAAGCATGACTTTTTACAGAATCATCAGAAGCCCACATTGCTATAGATCTTCACCAAAGGCGGGATCTCAGAGGAGCAGGGGGCGGGTGGTCTATGGTGGGCGGGATTCCAAGCAGACACAAACATTCCTTCTGTCATCGCTTCCCTTCTGAATGTGGGTGGAACCTGTGACTGTGATAATGGGTCACTCCCAGGCAAGGCGTGTCACACCGTGAAATGACTGTAAGGCAGAGGATCCTGGCGGGCCTGACCTTATCCCAGGAGCCCCCCAAACCTGAGTTGGCAGGAGGGGACGTCAGAGATTTGAAACACTGAACGAGGGAATGCGCCGTGGTGGGTTTGAGGATGACAGGCATGCAGAAAGGACCTGAGCGTGACCTCTAGGAGCCGGGAGGGAAAGCTGGCCAGAAAACGGGTCCGCAGTCATAAAGCCCCAGGAACTGGATTTTGCCAACACCCTGAAGGAGCTCAGAAGTGGGTTTTCGGGTATGCAGGGCCAGCAGGGGGGCTTCTGAGATGCAGGCAATGCTGAGCCTTCAGCCAGGTGGGAGTTATGCGGGAGTCTCGCTTGATGCTCATTCGAGGAGGCAAACATTTGTATTTTAAGCACTTTCTGCTGTGTCATTGTTGAATTAGAAAAAGTTAAAAAATTCAAGTAACTTGTAAGGAATTGCATTTTTAAAAGTAAAGTTTTCGTCAAGCAATGTATCTTACCCACCTTTACTCCTACTGTTTTTCTACCCCTGATAATTTCTCATCTAAGTATAAACTTTTTTAATTTTAAAAAATATTTTATTTGTTTACTTTTAGAGGGAGGGGAAGGGAGGGAGAAAGAGAGGGAGAGAAACATGTGAGAAATACAATCACATGCCCCAGCTGGGGACCTGGCCCGCAACCCAGGCATGTGCCCTGACTGGGACTCGAATCGGGGATCTTTCCGTTCACAGGCCAGTGCTCAATCCACCAAGCCACACCTGCCAGGACTCATCTAAGTATACTTTTTACAAATAAAAGACAGTAGAATACCAGTTGGCCTTTCCAGTGGCCGCCTCAAAGAAGTCATCTTTTTTATTCCTTAGAAATGTTCACAACACAACACAGTGATCAGAAATAATAATACCAAATAGAAGTGTCATTTCCTAAGGGGAAAACACATTGCTCTTGGCAATGACTGTCGGTAGCATTCCTGGAAATGAGCAGAATTCAGAGTTTCAAGCACCACAGTGAAGGAAATATCTAGTAGCAGGAGTAATGGAAACAAAAACATAAAAGAAAGAGAATGGTTTAGAAGAATCGTAATTGTTCACTTTCGTTTCATTACAAATCTAAATAGCGGTGCTGAAGCACCGCACTGAGGAGTCTAACGTTCCACTTTGCTCACTGCCATCACCTTCCACAATCCACATAACGTCCAGACGTTACTCTGGGGCTTGGATGCGTGGCAGAGAGGCCCAGGGCTCGGAACGGCTGCATGAAGGCTAACGCTGGGGACCAACAGGGCATTCTTCTCACAGGTCAAATGGCATCACCGAATTCTCCAAGGACCCAGGATCTACAAAAGGAGGCTGCCTTCTGTTCCACTCAGTTGCCTACCTTGATGTCATTTTGTCTGTCTGAAAAAAACCTCAACTCATCTTTAAGTCCATTTCACGTATCTTGTCCCCCCTTACTCATCTTGGTAGAACTAATCTCTCCTCTCCTGGCACCACTCGTGCCCTGTATCTGTGTTCATAATAGTCCTTACACAACAGAATTTATGTAAAATTCTCACATCCGTTACCCCTACCGTGCTGGAAGCAACTGAAGGGCCGGGCTCTCTCTCGCGTATCATTCTCTCCAGAGCTCGTCCAAGTGCTGGCTCATGGCGGAGATTGGTAGCGGTTGTTCCATGAAACAAACGGGCAGGGGCAGTAGCTGGCCTGGCTGGTGTTTTTCGGGGGGTGAGGGGTCTGGAGGAAAAGCCTGCTGCCTTCTTTTAAGTGATGCTAGAGCTGCTATCACAACGGAGGCCAGAACTGGGGTCTGGAGCACACTGACACTATAAGCCAAGGTGGCAGGGGCCGGCTGCCCATGGGACAAACCACTGCAGGCGAGAGGGAGAGCCCAAGAGCACCTAAGACTGGCCCGAAACTCGGCCATGCAATGCACTGCTCAGGGCAGCGAGAGAAAAGGCAGAGGGAAGTAAAAGCACCGTTAACGATAAAACAGGAGGTTCTGGGGCGGCATATGGATGGTTCCTCAGGGAGAACTTGGGGGTGGAAAGCCAAGCTTCCTGCTGCTTTGGTGGTGTGTCGATTCTGAAACGCCCCATTTGTTTGCTTTTGCCATTACGTTGGGGAGGCAGAGCTGCTGGTGCTGAAGCAAAGGGAATTGCTGGAGATGGGTGCAGTCCAACTGGGTGAAGTCTGAAGGCAGGAAATGGACCACGTGTAGGTGTGCACAGTGCAGTGTAAAGCGTGATTGTTATTCTGACGGACACATGACTTCCAGTCACTCTGATTTCCTTACAGGGCTGTCCGGTTCTCTCTGTCCAAATATACCATGAGTTTCAAGCCATACACAAAGAAAGGTCAATCTCTTTGAAAGATGCTCATTATAAGATTTGTTGGATTAGAAAGAGGGTTTGGTACATCCACCTCCACGACGGGAGGGCGGCTGGGGAGAGCAGCCATGAGTAAGCACGCTCAGGCACGAAACAGCACCATTTTCTTTGAAGTTCTCTTTAAAATAAAAAGTGTACTGAACAGACACATAGACCAATAGAAGAGAACAGAGTCCAGAAATAAACCCAAGTCTCTGGTCAATTAGTATTTGACAAAGGGGGCAGCAGCATAAAAAAAAGTGTACTGACCAGGGGAGGAGCTGAGATGTGTCCTGCTGCGGCTGGATGTAGGCAGACACGCTCTGGAGGGGGCCTGCCTTGAGTCCGCTGCACCCCAGCTCCCCAAGAGGTTGTCCTTGAGTCCGCTGCACCCCAGCTCCCCAAGAGGTTGTCCTGTGGGGCTTGTGAAGCCCAGACATGTCCAGGAGGGGTGGGGCTGTGGCGGGTTTAGCTGTGGTCGGGGGGAGATGGCATTAACTGTCCCGGTCACTGGTTTGCTAGTATGGATGGGGTCCACCTGCAGGTGTTTGATGGGCGGGGCATGCTACAATGAAGCCCATGGAAGACGAGCCCCGGGACTGTGCTGGAGTGGGGATGTGGCAGATACTACATGCCTCCCCCATTTTCTCTACGAGAGACATGGGAAAGTCGAGGCACAGGACTTCATATCCCCTACAGCCAGGGATGCTGCATGGTTCCGGCCAATAAGCTATCGGCGGAAGTTCCTGGGGGGAGACTTCTCTTTGTAAGGAAGCCAAAGCCCCATCAGGAATAAGCCCTCCGCTTCCCCCACTTTCCCTTCATCTGACTGAAGGTCAGACCTGAGGCCTCAAGGGGCAGAAGTTGTCAAGTGATCTTGAGATGACAGCATGGAAATAAAGGTCTATGTGCAAAGGACGAAAGGACCCACGTGCCTGATGGCACCGCTCTGATGTTCTCCAACCCCGGACTAGGGGCCTCTGCAGTCCTGGCGCTGGAGGAAAACAGGCCCTGTCCCAGCCACGGTTGGAGGCAGTTACCTACCGCTAAGCTCTACCCTGGCGGGTCAGAGCAGGTAAGGACGGGGCCTGTGGGCTTCCTGGGCGCTGCTGGTCACAGCGCAGGGGCTGCGGCTGTCCTGTCGGACTCTGGCACTTGTCTGGGAGGAGCGCGGCGTCATGCCGTGTCTGTACGTACTGGGACTTCTGCGAGAGCAGGCAGAGGCAGGAGCCGACTGAAAAGGAGCCCTTCCAGGGACGGCCCCTCCCAGCACGTCTTCTGACTGGTCACAAGGCTGGCGGGATGCTGCCGAATGCAGGGGTTAGGCAGGTGCTGGCCCAGCAGGACTGCGTGGGGGCAGAATCCTTGGGCTCGAGGACCGTGAGACTGGATGGTCCCAGAGAGAGGACTGTCAGGTGAAGTCTCCTTACAAGGGGAGTTCTTCGGTGATCTTTATTTTTTCCAGATTGTTTTCAACCCTTCCCTCATGGTGCCAAATGTGGCTTTTAGCAATGTGAAAACCAGACTTAAAAATGTAATTCTTCCATTCTAAAATTTCTGCAGAACTTGGAGGAATGTTTATTATTCACATAATGTAGTATGCATTTCTCCATAAACCAAGAATGTGGTTATTATAACCATCCACTTGGTTTGCAGACAGATAATCTTATCTATGTGATAAGTTCACCAAAGTGCAAAACACAACTCGAAGTGTATTAATTTTTTAAAAAATTATACATTTCTTAGAGTGGTGGATAATTTGTATACATAAATGTAAAATTTTCTTTAGAAAAAAATAGAAAAATCTCGTCATTTAATTCTAAAACAGAGATTATATGCTAGTACTATATCTCAGCACCTTTTGTCCTAAATCCCTAGTGCTAACCACAAACACACACAAAAATATGACCACACACACACACACACACACACACACACACACACACACACACTTCCTCCAAATTGCTGATTTCAGGCTGAACGTCCACGAATCAGCACAGCTGCAGCTGGTGCGCTCGCTTCAGCAGCACAGGCACTAAAACTGGAACGACACAGAGAAGATGAGCAGGGCCTGCGCGAGGACGACACGAGAGGACGACGCTCGAGTCCGTGAAGGCGCAGGTGGCGCTCGTGCCTGGGCCTCCCCGAGCTACACGCCCAGCGACAGGACGGGGGACACGGCCGCCTGGTTCTGTCGCACTCAGAGCAGTGTTCTGGGCCTGAGTTGGACGTCTTTGGAGAAGAAATGTGTGATTCTTTAGTGAAGCCCGTTGAATAGTTCAGTTTTTTTCATATTATACGTGTTTTCAAAAGTTATTTTCACATTGATTAAGGGAAGATTATGAAAGTTTCTTTGACAAGAATGTGCAGCGGAGTAACGCAACCCACCAGGAAGGCCCTTTGTCTCGCACTGTTTTCGTAGTTAGATAACTGAAGTGAATTAAAACACCACAGCATTTTGGCCTAACTAATGGAAAGACCCTAGAATATCTTTTAAACTTAATTATCTTGACCTGTGAAACTGCTAAGCTAAATTATATTTGCTTTTAGCTTTGATCAGAAAATTCAATTTAGCTGTCTCAGTGAAAAGTCTATTTCTCATGAAACAGAACATCTATTCTAAAGAAAATATGTAGGAGAAAACATTCCAGAATCAAAGTAAAAAAAACTTACATATTTTCTTTTAAAAGAACACTTAAAACAATGTAGCTACACGAATTGAACAGCTAAGGTAAAGTTTCCGAGGGACTCCCCCGGAGTGAGGGCTGCTCTGCCCCGAAAGCCGGGCGGGCGGGAGTGGGGGTTCAGCACTCAGCCTGGAGGAGGAGCCGAGGGCACACAGACTTGGCCTGCGGGAAGGGGCAGCAGTGTCCGAAATACTCGAATATTTTGGTTCCTTGAATTTTTCAGACCTTGCAACAACAGCAACAAGAACCTGTGAATACACGCGAGGCTACAGAAGCCCGTTCCCAGCTAGGGCAGGATTTATTATCCACCACGGGGACTGGCAGACTTCCTCCGTCTGTTTCCGTAAGATTTCTACTGAAGCACAGACGTTACATAATGTGCAAAGATCGCAAGGCCTACAAGTCAAGCTGGCATGCTGAAGGTCATTGTCTGGATGGTAGGCCGCAGAGAAGCAGGTCTGCAGGGGAAATGTCCAGAAGGCACAGAGAGAACGGCCTCTGGGAATGATCTGGGCCCTGGTCTCCCTTCCTCTTGATAAACCTCTTCTTGTGTAACCTGTAAACCATGCCGCCGACTCAAGGGGCTGGCCTGAACAGTGACAACCTTCACCCTGCATGGGATATGGGCTCGGGAAGAGTCCGCTAACCATTTGCAAGGGCCGGTGTCTTATGAGCACTGCTTTCTCTCAGGTGGGACCTCCTGTTTACAGCACACAAGGCAACAGGAATCACTTACGGGATGGCCAGGGCAGGCCTGGGCGGAGGTGGCTTCTGTGGTAGTTGTTGCAAGAGGAGGCAAGGGTGACAGGGATTCAAAGGGCACAGGTGGGAAGGGGCTGGCTAGGATGAAAGAGACCCTCGGGTAAGGATCACCCAAACGTCAGTACTAGGAGACTGAATCAAGGACCCTAAAAAAAAAGAAGACAGGTATTCGTGCCCCCTTTCGCTTTATCCAAGGTCATGCAGACTGAGTGGATAATGGGGTAAAAAAACCCAAACCAGAGACCACCGAAATACTGGTTACTTGGGCATCAGAAGGCCAGATCCAGAATGAAGAGAATGAAAAATAAGAGCAGGAAGGGATGTCAGAAATTGGAGGGCTGTGCTCCACACTTTGTTTACAAGTCGGCTGTTTGGAACAGCGATGAAGCGAGGTGGCTGAGTGTTCAGCGCGGTTTAGAGTCCGTTTTGCACAGAGCAGAGCTCTACTATGGTTGTGCGGGAAAGGAATCCCAGGGCTTTCCAAGCAACAGTACGCATAGCGTTTGCCTTGAGTCACGGAGAGGAAGGTGTCCTACATCCAGACTTGCTCCTTGCTCCTTGATGCCTGCACTTGGTGCTGCTGAAAGGTGCAGGAGCTCAGAAGGTGTAGGAGCTGCAGCCACTGCAGCCTGAAGGAGGATTTCTTCCTCTCAAGCGCAGCCTGGGAAGGCTACTTCTTTAAGAGGGTCTTTATAATTCTGATATAGAAGCACTGGAAAACACCCTTAATAATTACCTATTTTAAAAGCATTAAACACTAGAATATGTGTCATATGTAATGTATTATATTCAGCTCTCTGTATCCACGAGTTTCACACCTGCGGATTCAACCAGGATCAAATAAAAAATATTTTTTAAAAAATCACAAAAAGTTCCAAAAAGCAAAACTTGGATTTGCCATGTGCCGAATCCACTCAAATGAAGTGTGCACGCGGATCGCGTTGTGCAAGCCTACGTGCAAATAGAGGTTACATGCATACGCTGCACCATTTTCTTTTTTCGTAATTAAGTTTCTTGGGGTGACTTGCTTACTCAGATTATGTAGGTTTTGACCGTCAATTTCTACGGCGCACGATCTGTATACTGATGGTGTGCCCACCACCTTATACAAGTGACTATGGCATCCGGGAATGTTGGTGTCCATGCGGGGAGGGGTCCTGGAATCCGTCCCCCGTACTGGCAGATGACTGTGTATAGGGTCATTTGGTACACATAGAAAAACAAATAAAACTTTCTTACATCCTGTCTGGATTTGGGTTTAGAAGATACTTCAAAGGAAGCATAGGGAAGTATAGGTAGTTGCCTATCTAATGCCTATAGAAACCCAGATGTTTTGGGTAGAGTGTTCTATAGATGTCTATTATATCCTGGTGGTTGATAATATTATTGAGTTCTTCTATATCCTTGTTAACTTTCTGCCTTGCTCCATCAATTGCTGAGAGAGGGGTATTTAAGTATCCAACTATACATATTTGTAGATTCATTCATTACTGCTGTCAGTTCTGTCCATTTATGCTTCAGATATTTTGTAGCAACCTGTTTGGTGTATACACATTTAGGACTGCTATATCTTCTTCACAAATTGAGCCTTTTGTTACTATTATGTAATGTCCCTCTTTATCTCTGTAACTTCCTTTGTTCTGAAGTCTATCTGAAATACTGTCCGAGAGCAGGGCATTCCTATGAAACCTATCCTAAGCCAGATGGCATAAAGTGAAGAGTATCACCTACTTTCCAAAAGTTCACGTTACACCATTTCTTTTACGAAAGACCCACATTAGTGTGGTACTGCTTTTGTTCTTGTTGTTTTAGGTGGAAATCCTCTTTGGATTTGTTCTGGTTAGTGAAAACAGGTAACAACAAAGTATTTTGTAAAAGTGAAGTAGTGTCATGCAAACTTTTGGAAAGCAAGGGACACCTGCATTAATACATTCAATCCTGGTTCCTTTGGATCAATGTTTGCATGATATATATTTTCTCATTCTTTTACTTTCAGTCTAGATATATACTTTTATTTGAACTGAGTTTTCTGAGGACAGTATATAGTTATGTTTTTAAATCCACCCTGCCAATCTTCGTCTTTTAATTGGTGTATTTTGGACTTTTATAGTTGATGTAATTATTGGTTTTTAGAGCTTGTATGCCATTATTTGTTTTATGTTTTTTTGTTTCTCCATGTTCTTTCTTTTGTCTTCCTGCGTATTACTGGGTATGTTTTATAATTCCATTTTGATTTACCTGTGGTATTTCTGAGTATCTCTTTGTATAGATTGTAAAGTGGTTATTTTAGGTATTACATTTCATATGTATATCCATACACATATAAATCTATTGGTATTGGCATCTTACCATTTCAAGCAAATGTAGCGACCTTACTTCCTTTTTGTTCCTTTACCCTCCCCTATTTAGAATATAATTGTCTTAAATACTTCTGTGTACATTTAGAACCATATCAGTGTTAAATTTTTGCTTCAACTATTAAACATAATTCAGAAATCTCAAGAAGAGAAAAATGTGATTTCCTCTTTTTTTTCCTGTTTTTTCCCTTCTTAATGTTTCAAGATTCCTTCTTTTGTCATCTCCTTTATGTTTAGAGAACTCCTTACAGCGATTTTTTTTACGATACATCTGGTGATTACAGATCCCTTTGGTTTTCCTTTGTTGGAGAATGTTTTAATTTCCTCTTTTTTCCCTGAAGGATATTTTCACTGGACATATAATTCAGTATTGACAGTTCTTTTCTTTATGCACTTGAAATATATGTGTCATTTCCTTTGGTTTCTATAGATTCTGATGAGAAACAAGCTGCCACTCAAATGGATTTTCCTCTATAATTAATTACCATTTTTCTCTGGCTGCTTTCAAGACATTTTCTTTGCTTTAGCTTTCAAAAATTTAATTGTGATGTGTTGTGCGGTTTTCTTGGGGTCTTTCCCTGTTTGGGGTTCACCCAGCTTCTAGAATCTGCAGGTGTATGTCTTTTGCCAAATTTGGGAAATTCCTGTTTCTATCATTCCACCCTTATGTTTACCAATTCCTTTCTCTATCCCCGCCACTTTACCGCTGAGCTTATCCTTTTTTAATTTTTAGAATTACTCATTTTTAATTTTAGTTACTGTACTTTTCAGTTCTAAAATTTCCAAATCTCTTTCCTGATACTTGCTATTTTTCATTAGTTTCAAACATGTTTACTAATTGATTGCTCGGTAAAGCATTTTTATAATGGCTGCTTGAAAATCTGTGTCACATAACCCTGACATCTCTGTCATTTTGGTGTTGGCATCTACTGTCTTTCTCAATTCAAGCTGAAATTTTCTGGGTTCTTAGTATGACAAGAATTCTAACTAAAACATGGGTATTATGTTATGATGCTCAGATCTTGTTCAAACTTTCTGTTTTAGCTTTTTTCTTTTCTGACACTTCTCAGACTTGCAGGTGGGGTAGAAATCTGAGTCCTCCACTCGATCTGTTGCCCCCAAGGGCGAAAAGGCTCCTCTACTGCCCACTCTTCTGCTGTTACCATTCTGGGTGCGGGGCGGGTGGAAGGACTGCCTTGCTACTTCTCACACGACCCCCACTGATCTCACAGACAGGTGGGGGGCAGCCCCATGCCTACAAGGCAAAGGTGAAAGTCCTGGCACGCCACTCAGTCTCTTCCCGACACCACTCTGTGGGGAAAGAGCGGGTGCCTCACTACTGCTAAGTGGGGGGTTTCGTCCAGGCTTCCCACTCGGCCTCCGTCGGCATGGGTGAGAATAAGGCCACAGTTTTTACTATGCTGCTTGGCTAGATTAGAACGGCTACCTGAAAGTTTCTTTTAGAAAGGCTGTCATTTTTTTGGTTCTTTGGCTGTTGCTGGGCTTTTTTGGGTCTGCAGCTGTACCCACCGGTGTTTCTGGGTTCTGGCTGCAAATCTAGTGTATATGTAGTAAAAAGAAGACCCAGAAAATGCTCCACTGTGTTGTTCCTTGGTTCCAGGGTCCCTACTGTCTGTTTTCTCTACCTTTCAGCATCTTCTTATGTTTATTTTACATATAATATACAGGGTGCTTTTGTACCTAGCAGGAGAAACAGAGAAAAAACATCTATCTCATGTTCTTGGAAGCAGAAGTACTTGGAAGAAAATGGAGTTCCTAACTGGAGAATGCTTTTTAAAGTCTTTCTATAGAGTAAAAAGAAAAATGTCAAAAAGAAAAAAAATGTAAGGGGAAGTAAGATGAGTTATTGAAGTGTAAGCAGAGTCATTTTATACACATTTGCCACAACTTCAAGTGACTTCCGTTTGTTCTCAAGTACTTTCCAATGGGGTACTGGCCCTCGGAGACCATCTAGTCGAATCTTGACCTGACCAACGACCAGGAACCAGAAAGGGGAAAGGACTAAAGTGAGGCCACAGAGTGCGTCGGGGCCAAACCAAACGCGGGTCAAGGGCTCCTAGCTTGCAGCGAGAGCCATTTTCACCTGCTAGGCCACCTCCTTCCCTGTGACAGGACGGAAAGACGAGGGGCAGGACCAGAAGGTCTGTCAGGGACATCTCCAACTTCGACCTTTGGTGATTTCTCTGACTGTCCCGAACCTTGCATCCCTTCTCACCACCTTACCTTCTTCCCCTGCTACGCTAAGGCCAGAATAAAGCATAGGGGTTGGGAAGAACATGGAAGGGAAAAAAAGCCCCCAAACACAGAAAATGCATTACATTTCTACTTGTGATGACTGCTTCTTGCTACATATTTGGAAAAACACCTCCCACACGGTATGCAGGCTGTGTAAGTGTAAGGGGGGGAGGGCCGTGACTTGTGTCTGGGCTCACCGTGCATGTGACCTCACGGCACGCGGTGCAGGTGAGTGTGACACACTTTATGCAGGGTCCTGCCTTTATGGTTCTCTGGGGCAAAGGGACAATGGCGCAGCTATGGTAAAAGGACGCTTAGCACCGTGGCCGATGGTCCGCGTCTGAACACTGCCCACTAGTTGTGTGACTTTGGGCAAATGTGTGCACTTCTGTTACGTACAGAGACATAACTTTTCTGCACCTCAGTATCCCCACCTGTAAAATGGGAACAGGGTCAAAAACTAAACCTCATTATAGTTCTGAGAAATACACGTAAAATCTTAGAATAGTATCTTTAGCAACTACTGCAACTGTTGTTATATTATTCATTGAAGGCCTCTTATAAATAAAATAGTAGATAATTTGCATAATTGCAATTAATCCTAGAACAATCTCTTGAAGTGTGGGATATTATTATCCCCATCTTATATATTAAGAAAGTAGGATTATTTTATGAAAATCTTTTATAAATACAGTATAAATTAATATTAATGAAAAAGATAGGTTACATTTAAAAACATCATTTGAAGCCAAAAGTAAAGTAACAGACACACACCCTGGCACATGTAGAAACTAGAATTAGCAAAGCAGAGATATTACCAGTGTTATATGACCATGTCTATTATTTATTACTTTTAAAATCTAACCCCTTCCGAAACCATTTAAGGAGGAAAATAAAAGCAGAGCCCGTTCCCTCTACAGGAACAGTGGGCCTGGTTTGCTTGGGTTGGTTTTGCAAAGTTCTCACACGGGACTAGAGGGCACACCCTGGGTTCCTGCAAGGGTTCCACATAGGCTACGCAAGAATTCCTCTCACCCTTCTGCATCTAGAACGCAGAAGGAGCAGGATAAGGTTTAAAAGTAAAGCTTGAAGAGACTCTTCTATGTGTCAAACAAAGCTCCCCCCACTCTATTCTCATTTTACTTCTCGTTTTAAACTTTCGGAAGAAAAAAACCCAACAAATAATTCCTTGGTTGCTGTTCGTCCACGGTCTGAGATTATTCTCCTAGTGCTTTCTGATAGAAGAATACAAGCCATGCGTGTTCAAACACGCTTACTTACCAAGGCAGAATGGTTCCAGCGTGCTCAGGATTGAAAATTCATTCTGCACGTTCATCCTTTGAAGGATCATTCTGATGAGCCAGGACTTGATTTTCTCTGGACATGGTTTAAGGAGCAAGTAGCCAGAAGCATAGAGAGCGTATCGAAGCCAGCACAGGAGTGGGGTGGCGATCCTGCCATTGGGTGTCTCGGACATTCGCTCAATTGTTGGGAAGAGCAGACAGGAGCGAATTACCTACAAGAAAAGCATATTTTGATGAGAAGTTTCTTAAGGGATAACCTACTGCTTTACTGTTTCTTTTATATGGTATTGGCGAATGCCTGGGTTTCGGAATATGTCTGAGGATCTGCTCACACTAGGAATCACCACCCGCTGCTGTCTCAGCCCACAGCCAGCCTGGGTGGGATGCAAGGGTGCCCCTTGAATTGTCGGGGTTAATTTTCAGGGTGAGAAGGGAATCAGATTCCTGGGTAACTTCTTGACTGTGACAGCTACTCATAATTCCCTTGAAGGATGGATGAAAGTAGAAATTAATATACCATTTCAGTAGTTATAACAACTTGATTTCACTAATGAAATCAGAAGTAGAGCCACAGAAAAACTCTATTTCTAGTCAGCATTTAACAAAACTGATTATACTTAGAGACAGTCCACTTTGGAAAGCTCCTCTATTCCTTAATCCTGTCAACCAAGGGTAACCTTGAACAGGCCAAGGACTAATGAGGCTGGAAATCTCTTCCTCATGGGAATATGTTTAAGGACAAAAATATAATCTCAACTCAATTCCTCAGAATATCAGGAAATGAATTCTAATAATACTCCAGGAGAAAAAAGAGTATTGCTAAACATTTTAAAATTTACCATTATTTAGCATATTAATATTTAAATGATTAATATATATATAAAATAATTTCTACGGGCAATAGAAATCAATAACACAGTAACAAAAATGGAATAGATCATTAACGTTAACAGATTGCAGAAGAGGAAATGAGAATGAATGCAATTATTTCGCTGTTTAAAAAAATTAAAATTGTTAGATATCACATACTGACATTTAACGAATAGTTTATGAAATGAAGTTACGTGAGCCAAGAAACAAAACACAGCCAGCAGGGCATCTTCCAGCCACGACTCTGTCCTGCCTCCCTGACTTTGCTTTATACCAATGTTTACCATCCCTTAATATTATAATCATTTCCTTGTTTTGCCTTACATTATTAATACCTTTCATCCTACCACAGAATGAATTGTGTCTCCTCCAGATCTACCTTGGTGCACCTGGACAACGTTCTAACCAACCGAGCTGCCTGGCCAGGGCTCCAATGTGACTGTATGTAGAGAGAGATAATCAAGGTTAAAGGAAGTCATAAGGGTGGGGCTGGCAGGATCAGTTATCCTTACAAAGAGAGACGCCAGAGAGCTCGCTCTCTCTCTCCGAGCATACGCAAAGAAGAGGTCTGGTGGCCTGGTGAACACCAGGGGCAAGGTGAGCATCTACAAGCTGGGAGGTCTCACAGGAAACTAACCATGCTGGCGTGCTGATCTGGGACTTCCGGCCTCAAGAAAGAACACATGTCAGTTGTTTAAGCCACACAGTCTGGCATTTTGTTCCAGCAGTTCCAGCAGACTAACACACACCCCCTAATACTACAGTTAACTTCTTTCTGTTAGTGAAATTTATATGAATGTAATCATGCAGTATGTTTTCACGTTTTACTTCCTTGACTTGACATTGTCTATAAGATTCATCCATGTTGACATATGTAGCAACAGATTATCTTTGCAATATACTTGTCTATTACATGAACATACCTCGACTTAATTATTTTACTGAGGGATATTTGGGTTGTTATCAGTCCAGATATACTGTAAGTATGCTGCTATGAATGTTTTTATGCATGTTTCTTGGTGCACATGTGCATTTATTTCTGTTGACTGTATGAGCTCGAAGTAAAAATATGGTATCCTCACGTTCAGCTTCAGCAGATAACCCAAACAGCTTTCCAAAGCAGTTGTAGCAATTTACCCTTCTAACGGCAGACAAGAGAGTCCGTATTTTTACCTGTCTTCATCACATCTGGCCCTGGCAAACTTTGTAATTATGACTAACCTGGTGTGTTTCCCTGTGGCTTTAATTTGTTGAATAGCTTTTATATGTTGATTAGACATTTTCTATATCCTCTGGGGTGCCTATGCAAGTCTCTTACACACTTTTCTATTAGGCTGGCTGCCTTTTTATTTTTCTTATTGATCTATAGGATTTGTTTTTTATTCTGTGTACCAGTCCTTTGCCTCGTGGCAGTCCTCGGCTTGCCTGTTGAATTCTTATTAGTCTTCCTTTTTCCATAATGGAAGTAAGTTCTTAAGTTTGATGCAGTTGAGTTCAACAGTTTTTTTCTTTATAGTTATTGTTCTTTGTGCCTAGTTCAAGAAATTCTTCTCTGACTTCAAGTCATGAAGATATTTTTTCACTCAAAATGTTTTAGAAATCAGATAGTGCTACCTCTTACCTGTCCTACAATGTGGGTTTAAGCCTTCATTTGTGTTTAACTTCAGTGTGAGTCTGCTCCTGTGATTTCAGGTATCAGTGAATTGCCATTTCCCTCACATCTTACATTCCTCCTGCTGGGTGGGCTCAACGCACTTTCCCCATCAGGACCTGAGAGTAAAGGTGGGTTTTTGTAGACTCGGTCTCCTAGTCCTTTTTCACTGTAACCCGCTTGATGGCATTGCCTGAATGCTGGACTTGATCAGGTAGCACTTGTAATTCTGCCTTCATGTTGCTCTTATTAATGGAGAAAAGGCATCTGAGGGGAAACTGCAAGATTCTTTTCTTTCTAGCCATATCTTCTTGTTTTTCCCTGGTCATATCTGTCAGCTAAATGTTCAGCCATTTCCTGTAGACTTTTCCTTTGCTCTCAACAATGACAGATATTCTAGTTGTTTCTTTTTTGGTCACAATAATTTGACCTCTACTAGACCTCCTCCTCTGTTACGTAAGAATGACCTGTTCCCTGAATACCTCTGTGGCTTTGATGGGGAATAAAAGACATTCTTCGGGATCAGGGAGCCACAGCCTTTTCAGATGATTTTTAAAATCCTGGCTTGGCAAGAACAGATTGCAAAATGCTCATAATTTGCTTTTTGAATGAATGCAGAGTTTCAGTCAGAATACAGGAGTTTCTACCACCTTGGCATCTTCTCAAGTACAAAGCAGAGATACTGGATGTACAGATGGTGCTTAGTGAGGCCTTATAGGCATTCATGGGTATCTGTAACGACCTTGGCTCCAGAACGTCAGGAATGTTCCAGAATCCTCCCCCAATCAGAGCCAGCTGCCTGGACTGCAATGGGTTTATACAAATGTCATACACAGGTGACCCTTGAACAATGTGGGGCTTTGGGGTACCTCCCCCCATTCAGTCAAAAGGCTCCGTATAACTACTGACTCCCCCAACACTCAGTTATTCCTTGTTATCTGAAGGGAGTTAGTCCCAGAATCCCCATGGATACCCAAATCTGCAGATTCTCAAGTCTCTTACATAAAACAGTGTAACAGGGGTATCCAACCTTTTGGCATCCTTGGGTCACACTGGAAGAAGAAGAGTTGTCTTGGGCCACACATTACATTGTGACATGTAATCACACAAAAAATCTCATAATGTTTTAAGCAAATTTACAATTTTGTGTTGGGCGGCATTCATAGCCATCCTGAGCCATGTGCGGCCCGAGGGCCACAGGTCGGACACCGCTGGATGCACACAGTCAGCTCTCCACATCCAAGGATTCCCAGCTGGGCATCGAAAATAGTTTTTGATCCATGGTTAGCTGTAGCCTTGGATGTGAAATGCAGGGATCCAGAGGGCTGACTATATATTTATTGGAAAAAAATGCATGTGTAAATGAACCCACGCAGATCAAATCTGAACTGTTCAAGATTCAACTGTATAAAGATAAAAAAAAGATTCAGACTAAAGTTAAGAGATCTCTAGGAAGTACTACTGGACAAGAAAAGTCAGTTAAAGGGATCATTGGCAGTGGGGGTTCCAACTGCACGCACTCAAACACGGACACGGAAGGGATGATGTCAGCCCTGGAACCCCAGGGCTTTTCTGCGATCTGGTCACCTCTGCTCCCTTCTAGCATAACACACGGATGCACAGGAGTTCCTGGTGCGGCGGTAACTGCTGACGACACAGGGCAAGAGAGTAGGGAGCGCAGGCACCATTCTGACTCCTGTCTTCAGGTGCAGGAAGCACAGGCAAAGGGCCTAACAGCTCTCCCACGTGCCCACTTCTCTCCACTCTCGCGCCCGATACACAGTGGGCACGCCACCGCTTCTCTCTGCACTGTAGTCCCAGATGTTCCTCAGGACTTCTCCGAGTGGCTCCAAGTCAAACGTGACTGCTGTCTCAGAGGTGCGGAAGGTGTCCTTCCGAGTGGCAAATGGCGAGAAGTCTCACAATACTGAGTGAGAAGTCTTCAATATGAGTATGAAGACGTGGATCAAAAGGAACTCAAACACGGCATTAACCATTACACTTTGCTCTTCTTTTTTTAAAGTACAGTCCTATTAGTGGGTGTCTGGAGCTCACGCAGAGTACATTTTTATTGCATTGTACAATGTTAGCAGTTTACTTCAGGGAGCTGGCATTTCACTTGGATATCAAGTAGTGTGCTTTAAGAACATGAGAGGTAGAAACAATGAAAAATTTTCAGCATCTGGAGTGGTGCTACAATTAAGCATTGATCCTGCACCTTCGGTATATGTGCTGCTGAAGCGAGCACGATTCCGCACCTTCACATTCACAATTCTGCCACTATCTTTAGGGTAGTTCTAATATGTCTTTTTACTCCTGTAAGTGTTACTGGACTTAACAAAACCTGAGAGATTTAAAACAAGGGTGGATTCACAAAAAGCGATCTTTGGTGAGGAGAGAGGTGAGGTTTCTCACTGTCCCGCTGAGACCTCCCTGCTGAAGGGCTAAGAAGGAGCTACCAGCTCCCCCCACCCCCAACCCCGAGCCCACAGGAAGGGTCCCCCCTCATGGATGAGAACATGTTTCCTGATGGCAGCTGTGGCAGCAGCGAAGGCAATGACGAAGAAACTGACTTCTCAGGTCCGGCCAAACCTCAGTCCCACCTGGATCGATGTGCTATGGTAAAGCAGCCAGGTCGGTCAAGTTCACAGTCCCTGCAGGCTCTCTGGCAGCCAATGCTCTTCAATAATACCTCTGAAAGCTCCACGGTCTATTCTTTCACATCTAGGCTCACAATCTACCTGAAACGAATTTTTATGTGTGGTGTGAAATACGGGTCAAGTGCAGTTTTTTCCATCTGGAAACCCCATTGTCCCGGCATTATTAAGTGCAAAGGCCGCCCTGCCCTGCCTTTCTGCGGAGACACTTCTATTGTAAATCCTGTGTACGGGGCCCTTTTCCGGGCTCTCAACCCATTCCACTGGTCCACTTCCCTAACTCTGCGGAGAGCACAATGGCGTATTTACTACAGGTTTATAACGCACTTTGATACTTGGTAGAGTAAGTTAACCCCCCATCTTGTTCTTCAAAAATGCCTTGGGTATTCTGGCTCTCTGCATGTCTAATGGGCCCTTCAAGTTCCACAAATACCTTTCTGAGATTTTGATTGGGATTGTACTAAATTTACAAGTTAATTTGAAGGGAGTTAATCTTTACAAGATCGGGTTTTCTAACCCACAAACATGGCATAGTTCTCCTTTTATTATAAATCTTTAGTGTCTGTAAAATTTTTGTCAGATAAATTAGGTACTTATTCTTTTTATACTTTTGTAAATAGAATATTTAAAAATTTTCTAAATGGTTGTTGCTTATATGGTATCTACTGTTGCATAAAAGATATCTACTTGTTGATTCTGCATCCAGTAAACTTACTAAGGTCCTTCATTAGTTCTAATAACTTGTCTGTAGATTCTTTTGGATTTTCTAAGTACATACTTGTAAATAGAGTTGTTTCTTCCTTTCAAATCCTTGTATCTTTTATTTTTTCTCACTTTACTGAGTTAGGCAAAGCCTTAATATAATGCTCAATAGAAATAATTCTTTCTCCTGAATTCAAACATAATTTCAATATAGTCACCAGAAGGCATGATGTGTGCTGAAGGTTTTCTAGAGATATGCTTTATAAGATTAAAAAAATTTCCTCTATTTGTAGTGTGCTAATTGCTTTTAAAATCATAAATGGATGCTGAATTTTATTAAATATCTTTTCTATACCTATTGAGAATGATTGTGGATTTTTCTCCTTTTATATTTATTAATCTGGTGAACTATCAACTGATTTTCTAATGTGAAACTGACTTTCCATTCTTGGGGTAAACCCACCATCCTTACCATCCTTTGTCTATGTCACTGTTCTTGGCTTTCTAATATTGGGTACAGGGCTTTTGTGTGTTGATAAGTGAGGATGGCTGGTAACTTTCTTATGTTACTTTTTTTCTAGATTTGGATATAAATAAAAGTTTGCTGCTTTGAGAAAACTGAGTTCAAGAGCATGTTCTCCTTCTCCATTATTCTCCTCCACCATTATCTAGAGGATTTTATAAAATAATAGAAGGACTTATTTTCTAAGTATTTGATAGCACTTACCAGCAAAGCCTGGAGTTTTATTTTAAGAATGTTTTGACTGATTGCTTCATTTTCTTTAATGGCTTAGAACCATTCATTCAGGCTTTCTATTTCTTCGGGAATCTGCTTTGATGTTATCTGTGTCTAGGGATTTGTGCATTTCTTTGAAGCTCCCAAGCGTAACGGCACAGAGTCGGCTTACAGTGCCCTGCTGTCCCACTCCAGCCGTGGGCCCACGGGGCTGGCACTGCCCCTTTCCTCCCTGACATCAACCGTTACTGCCTGAGAGCGGAGGCCATCAGGACCCAGAGGAACTCTCTTCATCGATCCTAGTGCTTTTCCTTCAGTGCCTATTTTGTTTGCTATCAACATAGCCACCAGCTTTCCTCTGGTTAGAATTTGTAAGATTAACTTTCCCTCCTTTTACTTCCTGCCCTTCCATAACCTTAAATTTAGAATACTAGACTTTTTATATAACCTGACCATCTCTGTCTTTTAACTAACATGACTAACACGTTTCCTACATTTTCATTTAAATAACTGCTAATATTTTGGAGCTAAAACTGTGTAAATTTAAAATCCTATTTTGTGCTTGCTATTTTTTGTATCCCCTCACCCCACTTTTCTTTTTCCTTAATATCTTTTGCTTGAGAAAGATAAGTGGTAAGACATAATTGACAGTAAATAATAATTATGTACATGATATAAAATGAGTAAAACATGTATATAAATAGCAATAAATGAATAGTAACTTTGAAATAGCCATGTGACAATTTAAGGAACAGGTAATGATAGCTAACAAGTTAGTAACTGAGTGAAGGATGTAGAACACTAGGAAGTCTCAGGTGCTGGGGCGGGGCGGGGCGGCAATGAAGCAGTGGAAGGAGGCCAGCCGTCGTGGGAGGCGGGGGCTCCGCTTTAGGTGAGGTGTCCAGGGAAGGCCTCCGTGAAGGGCTGCGTGAAGGCAGCCTGGAGTGAGCTGCAAGGCGCCTGGAAAAGAGCTTTCCTGGCAGAGGGAGAAGCAAGTGCAAAGGCCGCGTGGCAGAACCTGTTTGGTGTGTTTAAGTAAACCCAGGGAACGGCACTGCGGTTCTTCACAGTGCGTGGTCACAGCGGGCCTGACAGGACTTGGCCATTAGTCCTAGAGGCCAGGAACCCTTCGAAGGGGTTGAAAACAGGACTGACTGTGCCTGGCTTCCGTTTCAATAAGATTCCCCTGGCTGCCGTATGACTACTGCCCCAGAACCACCATCCCAATGAAAGCAGATGAGATAGAAAGCAGATGAGATGGATGAGTTATAAACAGGGAAAGCAAAATTATCAGTATTCATGGCATACATGTTAAAAATTCAGGTGCAAAAATAAAAGCTAAATACAGACCTAGGAAGTAATGTACAGCACTTACCTAAACAAAAACTTTAAAATCCAAAGTAGTATTTCTTTATTCTTCTATTGCAAAAGAGATATAAAATCTCCCCTTAAATTAATCTATCAATTGGATTCATTCAATCCCAATTAAATTACTAAAAGGTGACCCCTACTTTGAAATTTAACCAATTATATTAATGTTGACTGGAAAATGGAATGGACTAATAACCTAGGAATTCTGAAAAAGAAGAAAGAGGGGCGATTAGCTCTACTAATACCACACATATCAGAAGCTACAACAGTTAAAACTGTATGACAGGAAAGGATCGCACAGCTCAAGGGAACAGAGAAAGTCCAGAAACTACAGACCTGAATATATACAGGAATTAAATTTATGGTACGGTATCATCGGAAAAAAAGAATTGTTCAATAAACGCAGCTGAGAAAGCTGGAAAACGATTACTTGGACTAGCAAGCCGAGATGAGTGTCCACAGTAGGAGTGCTCACCCAAGTTACTGTGCACCCTACGGGGGGGACCACACCACAACGGAACGCCAGATTTGCGTGTGTGGACAGTGACGATGTCCAAACCCGATTTCTCCTTCTAAACCAGCTAGTGGGATTGTGGGGGAGAGGGAGTTAACAAGCTTGAAATGAGACACTCTAAGCCTTGGGGCCCATATGTTCTTCGGGCTTTTTTATTCTGAAAGTGCAAAGGTAATTTTGTTTACTTTCATCTTCCTAAACTATGGCCTATAAGTGATACCTGGAAAATGAGATGTCACTGAATGATGCAATCTACACTAACTGGAATTTAACTAATCATCTTTCAATCTTATTTTCTCCTCCAGGCCGCTTTTAACCATATTAGGAAATAACCAAACAAGTACTATCAAGAATTTGGTTGAAAAATAATCCCAGGGAATAAGATGAGACCAGTACATTCAATCCTCATTCCGTAAACCTTCTGCGTTTATAACAGCACTGCGGATGATAAGAGAAATTGTTCAGACAAGGACACTTGTGCTACAAATTCGTTAGGAGAATAAAACTAAACTGTTGTATTGTACTCTGTTTATGAAAGCAGAAAAATATGCTAAAACACATTACAGATATTTTTAATGAGAAAGTCAGAAATAAATGTTTCGCCTCCCACCGCCAACCCCACTATGGCCAATCCACAGTTAACCAGAAAAATCAACTAAAGAAAATGATCTGTCTTCCAAGAAGTCTGGTAATTTAGTCATTGCTCAATTTAGTTTCAAGTTTATTCACTTCAAAATACCGCTTTCTGGTATTTAGTAAAATATCCTCAATGATTTGCAGAACATCAATGGTTAATACAGTTACTGTCATACTCATAAATGCACCGTGCCGACTCCGTACTAGTTACGTGACCCCCAGTAAATAAGGCACGTCCGACGGATCAAACCAGCTGGCAGAGAGAGGAAGCAATCCATTACTTCGTATAAATGATCCATTACCATGACCCATGTGCAACGAAACTGCGTGCAGGGGGAACTCCAGAAACACACGAGCACCTACAGGGTTTCGTCTGGTCGATCTCCACCGATAGCAAACTGAGAACTAAAGTGCACGCTGAAATCGTGGGAACGCGCCGAGGCAACGAGGAAGTTCTAATGTGTGCTCTGCATGCACCACTGCTTCTCAGAAACACAGGCGGACCAGACGCTGTTCATCACAACTAACATTTAGTCCATGAGACCGGTTTTCCTCTTTGTCTTTGGAGAACAACATTACTGCCTGTTGGGTGAAACTTATACTTTTCCTAGATCTCATAATAGTAATTTCAGTGAAATTTATAGTCCAAATTTGATAGGATAAGTCATAGTAATAAAATTTTTTCTTCACATAGCAACCTATTGGCCAAAAAAATCACTGAGGTCAAGGAAGTATATACCCAATTTTATAGCACAGCTGCACAGAGAAGGGTCCAAATCTGTGTACATGACAAAACATTTTCTTATGTTACTGTCTCATTAAAGAAAGAACTGCTAGGCTGGCCAATTCATTCTACTCTAAGGAAACATTTTCTTATGTTTCACATTCTCATCTGAAATCTACCAGGGTCAACTTCTGATAGTGAAGCACGACCATGTTTTCTTAAATAGCACAGGAAAGTAACTATACACACAGGGGCTTTTTACAGAGGGCACCTTCCTGGGGGCTAGAGACAGCACTTTGATGTTTATCCCTGAATTTGTTATTATTATTAATCAGTCTTCAGAAAGGAAGTTAAGAAACAATTTAAAGAATAGCCACAAGGTAAAGGGTATGATGTTCAGGTGTGGTTTATGCGCAATGTGTTTTATTAAATAGGCATTAAAAAAAAAACCCCAAAGAGTAAAATCTAAAAGATCATCAATAAACTTTGCTCGTCAGATAATTTATTACATATGCATCCATTTTTCTGGGCTGCAGCAACGAAGCCTCCATCACGAAGCCACGGTATCTAGTGCTTCCACATCTTGATTAGCTGGCCCGCCTGCTGCAGTAACTGCTGGGCGCCTCCCCACCGCACAAGTTGAAAACAAGAAAACACAGCACACAGTTTTTCTTTTTATATGATTGCTAACATTGTTGAGACATGTTAGAGAACATGCAATGTAGACCAGACAGCTTTCAAAGATACAGTTGCTATTAGTCAAAGCATAGACCTGGAAGTAATCCTAGTTTAGTATTTCTTTTCTCCAATAAGGCCACATTTTTTTTTTCTTATTAGGATAAGACTATTCAGCTTGTTTAATCATATGTATGCAGTTCATAAGTTGCAAATACAATTCTATTTTAATGGTCAACAGTTTGCTTTTTGAGATCCTATATTCTGCCTTAACAATTTCATCCATCAGCAAGATAGGAAACTGCCCCAGAGTGGGGATGTGCTTGGAATAACGGCGGTAGTGATAGCTTACCATCCTCTTGAAACTACACTGATACACTTTACATACATTTCTTATCCAATACAGGTAACAACCATGCCAAGTAAGTTTCTTCATTCCCTAGATGAGAAAACTTGATTTAGCTACGAAGTACCTAAGATGAGGTATGGACTCACACAGAGCACATCCTCCCATAGTTTAAACCATCTCTACACGACTTGTGCTTAATGCAATGTAAATGCCAAATACATAGTTGTTATACTGTATTGTTTAGGGATCGGCTCTCTGCAATATTTTTATGCATATTTTTGATCCACTGTTGGTTGAATCCATGAATGCAGAACCCACAGATGAGGGCCAACTGTGTACGCATTTGTTTTCCCTACCCCCCTTGTGGGAGTAGGGGAGAGACAGAGAAAATGAGGGTAAATATTAATAGTAGTAAACCTGGCTTAGGAGTATGTGGCATTCTATGCACTATTCTTATTCCTGCCACTCTTCCGTGAGGCTGAAGTTAAGTGTCAAGTGAATTAACAGTGCAGTTCACCACGGCCCCTACCCCCAGCCATGGCACTTCCCATCCCCTCGATCTGGCTGCCACTCCCTTTCCACCTTGGGACACACTGATTTACCCACGGTTTTAGGGTTATCACCGTCTCCCCTTAGCAGGCTGAGCTTGGAGAGGGCAGAGCTTCTCTTGTGCCTTGCAGTCTGTAACAGGTGCTCAGTGACAGTGCCTGGCACGTGGCAGACGGATGAAGGCAAGTTTGGATGAGGGGCAGTGAGTCTCCCAGGATAACTGCCTCACCCAATACCCCCAAGCAGCTCTTCCTCCCAGCCCCAGCTTAGGACTGGGGATTTATTCTGTATAAAAATGGAGAGTTTCCAGACCTGGGCAGCCCGGACACAGAGGGAGGCAGGGGAAAGGGGCTACGTGAAAGCCCAAAGGCTCAATGCTGACCTGCCTCTTGTGCAGGCTCCAGGCGATGGTGCTGCCCTCAGGCAGCAGGTCGTAAGAATTTTTTTTTGAGAGACAATGGCTCTAGAGAAAAACATACAGATAATGACACTGGGGGACAAGCGTCCCTGCCACCCCGCCCCCCAAAAAATGCCAGGACACCTGTCCGATCATCCTGCAGTGAAGCTGACTAGCTGACCAGGCTCACCCCCACACGAAACCTCCTCGGATTTTCAGCGCTTCTTCTTAAACATGAACAGATAACAAAGGAACGTCGGACAGTTGAGGAAAGCTTCCGAGTAGCCAGTTAACATAAAGTAAACAGAAAAGAGGGACTCAGAGGGGCCGAGACAACGCGGGAGTGCGACAAAGCTCCAGAAACGTGCTGTCCTCGGAGAGAGTGAGCCAGGGACTCACAGAAAGTTCCCACAATAAGGGAACAGAGAGTTAAGAAACTACCTCGGAAATTATTTTCATGAAAGCTAAAATCCCAAGTTCAATTAGATGAATCCAAGACACAGTTGGGGAAAAAAAAACCAAAAAAACCCATACTGTTCATCATATTCAAGTAAAAAAAACAAACAAACCAAAAAACAGAGATGAACAATAGAAACTAAAACAAACCAAGAGAATCATTTCTGGAGGTTTGACACACCAAGAATGAAAAACAAGAGGAAAAAATACAAGAGAAGTTTTCAGTATGTTAGTTAGCATGCCAGTTTCCAGATTAAAAAGGATAAAGAGTCCAAAAAATATCATCATTAAATATAATAGTGGGAATAGAGATTCTGAAACAGCCCAGAGAAAGAAGCGGGTCACACAAAGAGTAACACTGGAAACGACATGCCCCCCATGGCAAAGCTGGGGGACCCCGCAGCGAGGCAGCAACCGCAGCTGGTACCGGCGCAGGCGGGAGTGGGGACGGCAGGCTGGTGCACTGCAGAGCAATCTTCCTGCCAAGAACAATTAGAAAAGCTGGAGAAAGTAGTTTTTAAAAGTGCCTTTGAAAGCATCAAAGGCAGAGGTGATCTGAGGGCCAAATTTCTAGAGAAAAATGACTCTCAGAGAGGTGTGCTAAAATAGCTTCTCTTCGGCGTTTACCAATTTCTGAGCAGTAGCTAAAAGAGCAAGAGGCTGGGCAGAGTTTCTAGAACCTTTCTTTGGCTCAAGTGTCAAAACTTCGGCATTTGCTGCCCATTAAGAAGAAAGCATCCTGGGCTCCCAGTGGGACCTACTGAAGGGCCACACTATAGAAAGTGATGAGCTGGAAGGAGACCAGCCCTCGCACAGGTAGGTCTGATTCAGCCAGTTCCTGGCGGCGCTAAAGTCGCTGGTCCTTACTATGGCTGCTAGGCAAAAGCAAAAGCAAACCCTTCCTGGAGGGAAGCAGAAGCCTCGTACTGCCTTACCAACTTTTCACGTACGATGACGTGTGTTCAGTTAAAACACAGACCTCGCCGAGCTGTGATGGCTGGTTTTCTGTGCCCATCCGACGGGCCCCGGGCAGTCAGGTATTTGGTCACGTATTATTCTGAGTCTGTCAGGGAGAGGGCTTGCGCTGCGAGCCCAGGTGGAGCGGACTGCCCGCCCCAGTGCAGTGGGCCTCACCCAACCTGCTGGAGTACTAAATAAAACAGGCCAAACAGGAGAACACTCCCTCGGCCGACTGCCTCGGATCTGAAATGCTGCTCCCCCTGCTCTTCCGGGTCTCGAGCCGCCTGCTCGGGACCCAAAGTCTCGAGCCGCCTGCTCGGGATCCCAAAGGACCAGCGGTTGCATGGCTAGCCCCCCCGAGTCTCCAGGTTGTCGACTACGGATCTCGGCTCCCGCAGCTCCCGTAAGCGTGTTAGCTACTTCCTCACAGGTAATTTCTCCCTGTGCATGCCCACGCATCCTGCTGGCTCTGTTTCTCTGGGGAACCCAGACGGACACGAAAAGTCCCTGAGGGACAAGGCAACAGGACCAAAAACAAAGAAGGAAAAAGCAGAAAAGAAATGCGACCACCTGAGACTCAGCTACTGGAATTTTCAGATATAATTTTTATTTTAAATATATCATCTATGATTTTTATATTTTAAGAATAAAAGTAATTTAAAAAATATTGGCAGTATAAAGGAAAATAAAGTCAGACATAAATGTTAAAATAACTGTGATTAATATAATCAAATTAAGTGACAAGATGTAGAATTTCAGGAATTCTGCATTGGTCACTATAAAAATAATAAAATAGAAATTCTGTAAGCAAAAAAATGGAATGACTGGAATTAAGAACGCAACAGATGGGTTTAAAATCAGTTCACGGCTCGAGTGAGGATGAGTAAACTGAAAAACGGGTCAGAAGAAAATACCTAGATTGAAGCAGGGAGAGAAAAAAAGAGCTATTGTGTGTAAATTACACCTCAATTTAAAAAAGAAAACCTCAAAAATCTAATAGGATCAAGTAAATATGCAATGCCTATGGTAAAAGGTGGAATACATAAGAACTACTAGAAGACGGGTTACAAAGGAAGGATGGTAAAAATGGGAAGACTCGGGGAGGAGTGGGAGCCTGCATTCGGGATGGCTGGTTCTGAAAGACAGACAGGCGTCTCTTAGGGGGTGGGAGGAAGAGGCAGAAAGAAAGTGGACAACAAGAGACAGAACAGCTGGGAGGCGGCACTAGGCACGTCCGGGGCAGGCACAGGCCTGCGGCCGAAGGAGACGAGGTGAGGCCGTCTCCCTCAGAGGACCCTGACTGAGAATCCCCCTGGGGCCCAGATCACCGGAATCTGTCCCTAAGTTTTTGGGAAATCGGCGTCCACACAACATCACCGAAGCCCTCGGGGCCTTTCTCCTCTGCACTAGCGCACAAGCAGCTCTTAGCATTTTCCTGGGGGTGGCAGGTTACGAGAGAGGAAAAGGCTGCGTCGCTCACACGCCACTTGGCTTACTGCAGAAGGCCCCATGAAGGCCCTGCTGAGGTGGAGCTTCTGAACTTGTCGACAGACTTCAGTAATGCGCTCTCCCTCCGCTACCTGCAGGACGACACTGGTGATGATTTACTGTCTGGCTTCCTAGGGACAGGCCGCCAGAAGTGGTGCTGGGCCCAGTCTTTATCCACGCATCGGGATGCCTCTCTGACACCTGGTAATCTGGCTATTTCCGAGCCAAATACAATCGATCTGAACGGGCTTGGAATGCATGATCTCAAAGCAACCACATTTTATTCTTGTGAAGCATCTTTCATTTAGTGCCTGCTAGGCTTTTTCCACTTCAGGGAATTTTCCTGTGGTCTACACTGCATATTGTTCACAGATTTCCACCCAAGCAAGGGGGGCAAACAGCGTCATACATGCTGGGTAACCATATTAGGGGCCCTTCCTTCCTTAGGGATCACATTCATAGTTCTCTTCCCTACAGACTGACAGACGTAGAGAGAATCTTCTCCCTGGAACAAACGGTGGCTACCACAGAAAGTCCCCACAAAGAAATTTGTTACAGTTTCCCCTCTTTTGTATCTCTTCTCCTCTATGCTGTCCACTGAGGCTCCAGGAATTCCTCTTCTGTGAACACCCAGCTCATTAGCATAACATGGTCTAAATGTAGCAAGGTACAAGCTATATTTTTCAGACCTGTATCCATCCAACTGCAAGGGTATTGAAAAAAAAGACACTTTTTCCTTAGCATGGGCCACCTACTCATACCTCAGAGCCTCTTCAAGACAGTACCACTATGAACCACACCATCTGATGGGAAGTAAACAGGCCTGTATTTTTTAAGGCTTGCTTCGGCCCAGAGGTAGGATTAAAGATGATGCTGAACCCAACCTCTGATTTTGCTATCACATTCTAGTAATAATCATGAGGCAGGCCAACAAAAGGCACACCTACCAACAACACACAATATTTTTTTTGGGGGGGTGGTGTTAATTAAAAAGAAATCACAATTTACACGGAGTAGAACAGGAAGAGTAGGTAAGACGGGGAAGAGGCTAGGGTGGCTGGGGCTGCCGAAACGCGGCTACTGGCTTGGCGCCCCTGCTGGTGTTAAGGGCAGGCTCTCCTGCAGGGACACCACGAAGCTGACGTGAGCCCTACATTCCCCTTGCATTTATTGTCCATTGCTGTGCATGAAATTATAAATATCTTTCTCTCTCCTGAGCCAATGTTTGCTGTGAAGTCATACAAATTGCTTTCTTAAAACAAAGAAAATGCACAATCATGAAATGATTACTATAGTGAAGAAAAATATGCCATTAAAAAATTTAAAAAATAGAAAATAAATAGGAAAAACCACCCCAAAACTCACTACCCAAACACAGCTACTGTATTCATTTTGGTAATTTTATTTTCAAACTTTTTAATGTATGTTTTCCTTTGATATATATTCTCTATATATCTTTACATCTTTGTTAATATTCTATAATTAACTTTTATGTATTACAATGTCTTTTGAAAATATAATTTTAATAATTCACATTCCATGTTCTACTTAACTTTCCCTTTGGAGTCAGACATTAGGATGTTTTCAATTTTTTGTCACAACAAACAATATTTTTGTACCTGAGTGTTTTCTCTCTATCTTTAAGATTTTCTTAATACAGATCCCAAAGAAAAGGATTAGTAAGTTCAAAGGGTATGAACCCCTTTTCCAGGAACAATTTTTTCCTGATAACACGGATCACCGTAAAAAGGCAGGAGCAGTGGGGAGTCTCCCCCTGCAGCACACCCCACCTCCGACCCCAGCCATCACCGCAGCACCCCCACCCCCCCCCCCGGAGTTCACCCGTTCAGACTCCCCAGCAGCACACACGCTCGGCACTGAGCTTTCTGAACACGGCGGCAGCGGCGGCAGCAGCGCCCTCTGACAGCTGCTGAGGGACTTTCCTCACGCAGCAGCAAGGGCTGCTCTGCTCAGCAAATGCGCACCGGGCGCTGCCACATGCTCACTCACTGCTACGTAACTCGGTGGGCTACCTACGCATTTGTGAGAGACTTTATGTGCTAGTTCTTCAGTGAATTATCTGTTCCTGTTCTTCGCGCCTTTATCAAAGACGCTGTTGTAATTAGTTACCATTTCAGCTTTGTGGTTAAGAGCATGGACTTTGGAGTCAAACACACATGGTTCAAAGCCCAGCAGATGCTTAACGAGCCATCTAACCTTGAGCAAGCTGCGCTCGCCCTGCGTCACAGTGTCCTGATGTGTGACTAGGTCCATAAACTGTAACTAGAATAATATGATAAGTAGTAATCATAGTTAAAAAATTCAGCCAATAATTTAATCTTCAATTACTTTAAATACCTGCAAGAGAATTAGGTATCTTAAATAAACTTTTACATTTTAACAGACAGCAGTGCAGATGCAGCTAGATGTTCGTTCTTTCTTATTAAGTAAAAACCAAACTGAGGGAGGCGCCGCGTCGCCTTCCCTGGCCTGACCCTGGGAACGCGGGGCCAGCTCCGCACGCGGCCTGCCCGGAACCGCGGACTCGTGCACCGGGCTATCTGCGACAAATGCCCACTCTGAAGGACATTTCACATTTTTCGCACTCTGCTTTAGGAAGCTATTTACTGAGTTTTAAAAGCAATTTGTGGTATATTCAGTATATTCAGTTTCTCTGGATACTACCCCAATCTTCAAAGGCATATTTACTTTTACTTTCTTTTCTACTTTCTTGAAATTTACAAATATATTACCTTTTAAAATTGGGAAAAAACCTTTAATTTAAAGGAAGATCTTTCAAACCACTGTAAAAATACATTTTGTAGACAAAGAAAACCTAATACGGACTGTAGTAAATAACAGCAAAGACCTGCTGTTCATTGTGCTGGGTGTGATGATGGCACGATGGTTATAGGAAAAGGTCCTCTTTAGAAGGCGCACAAGGAAGTGTTTCAAGGTGAAATCTCATGAGGGCTATAATTTACCTGAAAGTATCTAAGAAAAAAAATGAGGTAAAGATAACAAAATATTAGTAGCTATATTACTCTAAGTAATGGACATCTGAAGATTCATATACAATTACTTTATTTTTCTGTTTGAAATTTTTTATAATAAAGTTTTTAAATGATCAATTAAAAAAAGTGTCCCTTTTCCC
This sequence comes from Anoura caudifer, assembly GCA_004027475.1. NCBI lineage: Eukaryota > Metazoa > Chordata > Mammalia > Chiroptera > Phyllostomidae > Anoura > Anoura caudifer. Next base: position 226,142 of record PVKU01001986.1, read on the forward strand.
ATTCTGTCTGTGTTAGCTTAGACAGGCGTACTGACGCTTCCCCGAGATGGGCTGCAACCGCGTTAGGCTGCCTCAGCACCTCGCCTGGGCCGGGCCTCGGTGCCCCCTCGCAGCAGGCCGGGGCAGCAGTGACCGGCTAAAGGCCCGCACGCCACCCGCTGTGACTTCCATCACGACAGGGAAATCCTCAAAGCCTGTTACGTGCCGCAGGTATGACTCCTTCAGCGCCTGAAGACTCAGATCGTGCTGCACCGCAGAAGGCCACCAAAAAACCTCAGACTGAGAACCTGCCCAACGAAAGCTCAGGGCTTCCACCAGCTTCCACTGACAGGCCTCTGCCCCCTTGCCACTTAAATTCTGGAATGCAGACTGCAAAGAGATGAAGATGAAACATGCGGTCCCATCACGGTCCGACCCTGGTGACTCAAACCAACGAGAAAACACAACTTGGTCGTTTCGCTTCCCTGAGCAGGAGGTCCTGCGGGCACCGTCACTCGAGGGGCTGCTGTGCTTGGGGATCAGGTCATGGGTGCAAAGAGCTAGAATACCTGAAACGCGGAAGGAACCTTTCCTTCAGAGAACCTGATTGGCAGTCCACAGGACGACGGGAGGCAGAACTGACAGGTTATGGAAAGATCGAGGGCAGATTTAATTGCCCACTGATCGCAGCGCATCCTGGGTTGCAAGCTCTTGGAAAGCAGAGGCTGGTGGGTCTCAAACTCGAGCATCCGCCAGAGTTCCTGCTGCACTTGTTAAAGCCCCGGCTGGTGTTCCCAGCTCTGAAGGTTTGGATGCAACAGGCCTGAGTGGGGCCCAGCAACTTGTATTCTTAACATGCTCCCAAGTGGTGCGGATGCTGCTTTGAGAACCACTGGCTTAGACAGCTGCCTGAGCTCTGAGTGTCCTCGACTACGGTCCCTCACAACCACTCCTGGGCAGGGAAGAGCTTCGATAGAATGTGTCCGGGCAGTAAGCACAAGCTTTTCTCTGGCTAGCAGCCGCTTCACTTCTTTGGCCTTACCTGTCCCTTTAAACACATCTCACAGCTCCCGAGATACTGGACCTTGGAGAGGACGAGGGGAATTTTCCATATCTGACAGTGTCATGGACACAAAAATACTAAGATGGTTCAATATTTAAATCTGAAGTGTTCAGAAATTCTCAGATGAAATGCATTAGACAAAGTACTAAGTATTAACATGCATGAAGAATGTTCTATTACAACCCCCTGTTTTCACTTTCTTGAAGCTTTCCAAAAAAATTAGCCCTTTGTGGTGAAATTTTCCATGCTTGGTTTCAGCCCAAAGGTAATTTTTTTGCAAACTTTGAGAAAAATATATTAAATCGTTTTCTGAGTTATGAAAAGATGAAAAAAGCCCACACAATTTTTCCACTTTGAAAGCAATTTCAGGATTTCAAAAAACATGCAGATAACTAAAAATGGCTGAAGTTGAAAAGCTGAAACTTTCCTTGTGTCTGGTTTCCAGCAAGATGGTCAGTCTCCTGGGTAGTTCGGGAAGGACAATGTGTGTGCACACTCCTAAACAGGACCACAGACGGAAATAAGTTCCTAAGTGACTGAAGAGCATCTTACCATCCTCAACACAAACTTTCCTCAGAGCAGGGGACTTATCGCTCCTGAAACAGAGGGTCTTTCACAAACCGGAGTTTGCCCTGAGGTGCTGCCTGCCTGACCCCATGGCTTTCGCACACCAGGGGTCACTAACGGGCCGCGGGGACGCAGCTGTGGAACTACCACGCACCGGCTCGCTGAACAGTCCGGTTCCCTTCACACTCTACTTGCCCGTCCGCCCCAGCTCGAGGCTAGCATTCTGAGCACTGTGTTCTGCGTTCAGTTTCTGCCCTTGGCCCCAGGGCCAACTCCCTTTGCCTTCTCTGTTCCAGATCGCTCACAAATTCACGTGTCTCCCAGTCCTCCGAGATCCCTGAAAGCATTCCCCTGCTTCCCGCTATCCAACCCCCACCCCGCCCCATGTATCTGAAGAACTGAAATATTAAAGAACAGCAGCGGAAATCTTATGCTTAGATCAAACAGGTTTTGGTGGTTTGCCGAGGTAACTTACTCCAGCCGTCTACAATCACAACCTTCTCGACTACTACTCCACCTAAAGCAGATAACGGGAAAGGTGGGAAACAGCACCAGGAGCCCTGGTTCTGCCGTCTACTGGCTAAGCGACGGACGGGTCAGACGTGGAATATCTCAGAACGTCAGTCTCCTTAGTGAAGAGGGGAAATCAAGTTGTCAACTGACCTTGTCACATGTGAACATGTTTTGGAAACTTTAAATAAATTTGGGTGTAATTGTTAGAAAAGACAATACGGCAACTTTGGAAACTGTTTGACAAAGACGAGGCACAGAAACATGTTTGCAGGATGCAAAGATTAAGAAAAATTTGATTTTCTTAGTTTTCAAGCGTGCTAAACAGAAGGACAGCCCCGCCAACAAATGTTCTGTCTCTGTCTGCACGGACTGTTTGCCCGGCATCTGTTATGTCCCACTTACAGGACAAAGACATTCTCTTCACCGGCTTCTTCCTTAAGCTGTCTTTTGTCTTCTCCCCTTCACTGGCCAATTCCTGGATAACTACCTACTTCTCACCTGCAACCTCCTTCCATTATTTCACTAAAAATGTTCTCTTCCGATTACTAATACCTGGAGCCTTAAGTTCCCTTTCTCTTTAGCCTTTGTTTCACTCCCTCCGCAACCCTTACCACCTGCTACGCAGCGTAGCACCCCCCGACGTGTGGTCCGAAACCACAGGGATCAGTCTCTCTGACTTTGTGCGGTCCAGAATTCAGACAGGGCTCCGCTGGACTTTGCTCCAATGGGTCACTCCCTCGGTTGTATTTAGGAGCGGACGGGATAGGCCCGAAGGCCCAAGGTTTCCCGCACACCTGGTGCGTCATGACCCAGTGGACTTACTACATGGCAGCTGGCTTCCAAGAGGGAGGAGACGGAAGCTCCCAGTGCCCTTAAGGCCTGGGTTTGGAAGTGCTAGAACGTCACTTCTGCTGCACCCCATTGGTGACACCTAGTCCCATGTCCAGCCCAAGTTCAAAGTGGAAGGAAAAGAGACTTCACCTCTTGAGAGGAATGGCAAAGAATTGGTGGCCATCTTTACCTCATATCCACAACTTCCTTGACATTTTCTTTCTCTCCACTTAGCTTCTGTGATATAGTTCAGTCTATTTGATTTTTTTTACCTTTACCCACAGAAAGATATACAGTCTACATTGTAATGTTGGACATTAACACACACTCACAAAAAGCGAAACAAAAGTTTCACGATAACTGTCTTTAATCCAACACACTGTAATATTTTCTATCCTTGTTCTCTCTCTCTCTCTATACACACACACACACACACACACACACACATTTTTTTCTCCATATGCCATTTCGTTGATCCCTTCTCGGTGGAGGGTTATACTCTGCAGCCTCACTGTCGGCAGACTGGGTCAGGCAAGCTGTTCCGTCCAGCGCAGTGTGAGGAGTGACAGTGACCTCCAAGCAGAGGTTTTAAAATACAGTGCGTGGTTCACTATTTCTTTTTATCCTCTGCCATGTGACTGGAACACTCCAGACAGAAGTGACTTCACGAGTCCTGACCCTGGAGTAAGAGTGCACGGAGAGAGCGGCACGCGGGCAGCCTCCCCTCCGGAGACTTGCGTCGGGGCACTGAGCAAACCCATGTCTCGATGGGCCACCGGCGCTGGGCAGCTGTAGTGCGGCCTTCCCTGCTGGACCCAACCGCTGGCTGCAGGGCACTGAAGCGATTTCAGGGCCTGCGAATGACCGCAGCCCAGAGTCTGGAAAATTACGATACCTTCTGCCTTACCCTCTTCTCCAGCCTCCTTTCTGCCAAATAAAGTCATTCCCCTCACACGCATCGATGACCTGTTTCTTTTGTCTTTTGAGAACCGCCCTTGGCAAATCCCATATCCTGTCTTCATTATTTCTTATCTGGACTAGTAAACTTGCCTATCACTTGGTTGCTCACTTTGTATTCTGCACTCCCTTCCCACTTCTTCTTCTTTTCAGCAGAGACTGCTTTACCCAGTGCAGGCCTGTTATCATCTCAGGCCCTTCAGGGGCTTCTTGCTGCCCGGAAAACAAGAGTCGGAAAACAAGAGTCGAAAGCCTCGAGCCCAAACTCTCTTGTCCCTGCCCCTCTATCAGCCGAGGTTCTCGCAGCCCCCCGCCCGCCCCCCTCACGCGCACCATGCTGCATCCAAGTCAGACCGCTCGCTGCTCTCTCCACGTGCCCAGTGGTAAAAACCACGTCTGCTCTTTTCGGACTGTTTCCACGGCTACACTGCATGGCAGCCCCCATCACCCGAACACCCAGTTCTCTCCTTCCCCTCGGACTTACCCTTCTCCTGTTCAAATACCAGGTCTTTCACCAAGCTTTTTCCACACTCCCAGTTAGGAGCCACCTCTCTCTTCAAAGCACTCAGACCCTCAGACCCCATGGCACTGCCTCATTTTCCTTGTGTTTCTCACACTTAGTGTAGGTACAGGACTCTGACAACAGCTGTCTCCTGCCCCTCCCTCCAGATCACCTTGAGTGTGGAACACAAGTTGGTGATGCTACCTGCTACCTGAATGCTCTCACAAGCATGCCGAGCCCTACAGACGTGAAGGTTCCTCGGAACAGCGAAAGCGCACCACGGCCTCACCAATCTCGTTGTTTGCAGAACAGCTGAACCTGCACTTCCCCCTGAGGTAGATGAGAGGCGCCCCTGAATCAGCACACCATCTAACCTGCTATTCTGACCCTTTCAGGAACACTTTCCAAGCTTCTCACTGTACTTGTGGTGCGCTTCACGTTTCTAAAGTTTTAGGCTCTGAGCAGTAACAAATCCTTGTACTCGATTTTGTCTCTTAGGTCAGTTCTGTCTCTTACGTACTCCGGTTTACTCTATGTCTTCATTTAAGACTTGGTCATTCCTGAGAGAAAATTCCACATACCTATCCATTTTCTTTACCCACAGAAATTAGTAGCAACAAATTATAAGTAGGAAACAGAAGTGGCACCTAATACTAAGGGAGGAGATAGAAAAACTACAAACAGACACTAGAAATATTTTTTTAAAAAAAGCACTATTAGCTAAGACATTTCAGGACATAGGCAAAATCCCTGTAGTAGTAGTTTACTCTAGTATAACACTACCAAAGTGATGTCCTTGAATCACGAATTCTGCCATAATGAATACGCATTGTTGGAGAAGGCTGATCAGTAAATAATATTTTAGACAAATTTCTATCCAACTGGATAAGATAGTCTGGCACTTAAAGGAGTGAGTTTAAGTAATCTGGAAATTTCATTTAGAGAGAAGATATTTTTGCCAATTTTTTGCCAATCAGACAGACAAAGGAAGCTCTATGTTATTGTGCATTTTCCCCAAAAGAAGGCCAATAATACAAAAAATTAAGTTTTGAAGGATCTGATAGCCTTGGAAGGCGAGGAGTTATTACCATTAAATATTATGTAAATTCTTAGAGGAAAATAAAGGTGAAATTACTTGAAGTTCACCTCATGACTTAGGGCAGAGCCCAGTTAAGAATCAAGGGCCTTCAACTCCCAACCATGACTTCACGCAGACAATTTATTGGCAAAATCAGATGGTGCATTTTGAATATATGAAGGATTGGTGTTGAGAGAAGATTCTAGACAGAGGGCTAGGACTACTACTGTTTTGTTCCCACATTACCCCCAGCCCCGCCCCACCCCAAACTGCCAGAGCAATGTTCATGGGGTCTCTTAACCCTCAAGCCCAGACGAAACGAGTCACATGAGTGACTTACTGCAGGAGCATCCGTGGCCTCTGCTACATGCAGAGGTTGAAAGAGTCATCAAATATCTCCACACACCCACAGCGAGTACAACTGTGCCCCACCCCTGGAGTCCGACGGAGCCAAGGCTGAATCCTGGCAAGGCCCTCTCCCCGCAGTTCCCGCTCTGAAATGAAGATGGGACTAGGCTGCCTCTGAAGCCCATCTCGGATCCAGGAGCCCATGAGTCTGAAACTGCATCTGTTATAAGTCATGGCAGCTAATATTTAACAGTCATCTAATTAACTGTTTTCTCAGTCTCTTTTTAAGTTCTTTATTCTGAACTTTACCGTCAAAACTTAAGAATTTCTACAATTCTATGTACCAAATTTGCTTAAAAAGTATTTTAGCACCAGATTTTGAAAAGTGCCAATTTTTAAGTGTATTAAAATACAGGTCAGACAATATATTTAAAATATGCAATACATCTCTTACAGTGACTTTAAGACCTAAGTTCCCTATAATTAGCTATAAAAATATGGTAAAGAGCTGAATCAAAATAAAACCAAACCAACCAGCTACTAAACTACACATATGTCCTTAAAATCTCATGGGAGTCAAATATTCCAGTAAAAATAACAGAAGAGATGGAAACACAAGTTTCTTATTATCACACTTCATATGTTATAAAACATAACAGCTAACTTATTTTTGGCAAAATGATTAGGGATTGCAACACTCTGGCTTACACAAACTTACTTGATTGTCAAATGCATCTTAAATGGAGCGTGTCATGCTAACTTCAGGCATGCAGGCACCGTGCCGTCCTAGAGTAGCCTCGAGACACTGAAATTTCAACACTTCAGCAGGGATCATACCACCAAAATTAACTGGGCCAGGTGCTTAAAGAGGGGTGGGGGGACTTCAACAATGTGGTTAATTGAAACCAGATAAAGCTTTTGAATAGTAAAAAAATCACACAGATGTTCACCCTCCTCCCCGCGTGACCTTTATGGACAATTTATTGCACACGTTATTTTCTAAAATACACCCTTTTAAAGAAAACACAGTTTCACGTGTCTCTCTGAAAACTCTATAGTCAGCGTGAGTTATGTGTCCACAAACAGACTAGGTTAAGCTCACATTTTATCTTCCTTTTCCCTTTTCACCACTATTCCTACAAGGGCAAGAGCACCTGAGAGTAAAGCAATGATTAGCAAGTTCTAACGCTGAAGAAGCTGTAAGCAGCTACACTAACTGTAGGAGGCGCTGCACTTCTTTTCCAACGGACATCATGAGCGCAAGCCAACAAGGGGGGAGGGGTCCCAAACGAGTGTGGGGAACACTGGCTTTCACAGACGCTTTAGAGAGACGATAGGTTACACACAGGATGGATGTGGAGCAACCAACAAAAACCCCAACTACAGATCTGTGATTCGGTGGACAGACTGAAGGACACAGAAACAAATATTTTCTTCCCTATGTTTATACAGCAGTGTATTCTTCAGGGTTCTCTAGAGAAATGGAAGCAACAGGAGATATATGGAGATTTTACACAGGAATTGGCTCTCGCAATTATGGAGGTCACGAAGTCCCACAACACGCCACATGCAAGCTGAGAAGTAGGAAAGCCAGAGGTATGTCAGTCCGAGGCCAAAGGCTTCAGAACTGGGGGTGCCACTGGTCTAAGTCCTGGAGTCCGAACACCCGAGAACCCAGAGACCCAAGGTCCTGGGGCAGGAGAAGGAGGATGTCCCACCTCAAGAAGTGAGAGAGAAGAATTCACCCCCCCATGGCGTTTTTGTTCTATTGGCCCCCAAAGGATTGGTGCCAGACAGCGATGGTGAGGACAGGTCTTTGCTCCCTCAGTCTGCTGACTCAAATGCTGATCTCTTCTGGAGACATCCTCCCAGACAAACTCAGAAGTCACGTTTTACCGGCTGTCTGGGTGTTCCCTACCCCAGTCAAGTTCATACGTAAAATAAGCCATCACAAACAGTAATGCTATTATTATTTCAAATATGCAAATACTCTTTAAAAAACATGTTTTTAAAGCTTTTAAAATACCTGGGACAACTAATGATCAAAATGATGTTTCACGTCAGTTTGCTACATTTTATTTGACAGGACTGCATCACCCCCGACACTGGGCACTAAACTGTGTGTGTGTGTCTACATGCTTGATTGTAGATCACACAAGTGAACCCCTAACTGCACGAGTGGCGGGACAGGCAGCTTCTGACACGGCCCCTGGGGTGCTCACCTTCTAATATGCATGTGCTAGCAGGGGTGACCAACCTTTTGGCGTCTCTGGGCCACACTGGGAGAAGAAGAGTTGCCTTGGGCCATGCATTAAATATATGAACACTAACTAACAAAAACACTGATGAGCAAAAAAAGGGTTCTAAGTAAATGTACGACTTTGTACTGGGCCGCATTCGCAGCATCCTGGGCAGCACACGGCCCGAGGGCTGCTCCTCTCCCGCGGGGGCGGGCCTGGCAATTTGCTTCTGACAGACCGACTACCGTGAAAGTAGCGGGGTTATCGTCTCTGTAATCAGGTCACGTTTGTGACGTCCCTCTGGCCGGCAGACTCTTTCTCCGGCTTTCCGCCCACACCTGCTCTCCTGAAGCAAGTCAGAGAGGCCCGCGTGTCAGGGAATGGACGGTGGCCTGCCCAACTGCCAATGATGAACCAAGACCCGCAGTGCGACAACCTCCGAGGAACCGAGTCCTGCCAACAACCATGTGAACGAGCTTGCAGCAGACCCTTCTCGAGTCAGACGTTCAGAAGAGACCCTTTGATTAAAGTTTTACGGAAGACCCTGAAGCTGAGGACCCAGCCAAGTCGTGGCCTGATCCCAGACACACAGAAACAGGAGAGAACACAGGTGCATTGGTTTACACTGTAGAGTCTGGGGCAGTTTGTTACATAGCCGTAGATAACTGACACAGTAGTTAACCTAATGACTGAGGCAACGAGTTCACTGTCGTTTCCATAGTAACAGTTGCTAACACCAATAGGAAACTTTTAAGTTCTAGGCATCATTTCTAATTCTTTATGTAATTCCTCAAAAAAGTCCTCTGAAGAACATATTACTACCTGCATTTTATAGATGAAGAAATGAAGGTAGAGAGACCCATAACTTGTCCAACGTCACACTGACAAAACATGACAGCAGGTATTTGAACTTGGTTGTCATGCCTCTGGAGCCGGAGCTTCCAGCAGCTGTGCAAACAGAACCACTAAGTCGCAGGGCTTGTGAAGATGGCCACCTCGTAACACAGCACCAGAGGAGAGTTAGAGGCACACAGGAAATTCGAGGCCATGCAAAATGAAGGAGTCCCTTCCTGTCTTGCCTTCAGATGACCAGGTTCAATGGCACACCTTCATGCCTCCACACACCCTGCAGTTACTTAGGGGTAGTTATCACTCTGGCGGCCTGCTCTGTCCCCTCCAAGAGCTGTCAGACCCTGACCTCAAAGCTGTCTTACTCACTGGGATGTCCTCAAAACACAGCACAGGGCCTGGCATACAGCAAATATTTAATATGTTTGCTGAATGAAGAAATAATTTATGTTGTGAATTGCATCCATCCAATGGGCTATTTCAATGGTATATGTTAGTGAAAGTATGAGGTTTTGTTTTGTTTTGAAGTCTCCTGCCTTCCCCGGGCACTTTACAGAGGTTTTTGTGTCTCCAGTGTCTCTGGCACATGGTAGCACCTAATAAGTATTTTTGAAAGAAAGAATGAATGAACGCATCAATGAGTATCTCAAAAAGCCTGCCAAGCTACAGAACTGACAAGACAGCCATTTGCCTATCAATGATGGTGATAATTTTCTTCCTTTTAAAAGGAAGCATGGACATTTGCAAAATACTCTGCCAATAAGACAGATTCTTATCTAGGTCTTAACTAGTGACTGATCTTAAATACTCTTTTATAAAAGACAACAAATTACCTATAACTTAAGAATTCCAGATAACTCTAGACTAAGAGACATTCGGTTGGAAAATTCCCACCTCCTTCAGCATCATTTTTGAAGCATCGTGGAAACTGCGTGAACATACACTTGCACAGGCCCACAGTCACACAGAGAAAAGGCTGAAGGCAGCTGCCAAGGACCCTCCATTCTATCAATTAAACAGGAGACTCAAGAACAAAGGACAGCTGAGGGGCATCTGCGTGAGTGCACGACCAGGCGCCTCCAGTCAGCCTCAGGCATACTTACTGGGATCTCCGGGGCAAGCTTCAGAATCTGAAGGCAAATGTAGCAGCCTATTGAATGGCCGATGAGCACCAGTTTGGTTTCCTTGGGCACGTGAGTTCTCAGGAAAGCCAGCTTGTGTTCTACTTGACCACTGAGCCCATAGATGTCCTTGATTTCTTGAGCATTTGGATCTAAAACCAAAAATATGTGCATGTTTTTATTCAGCAAGTAAAAGTAATAAATTCACTGGTAAAAATATTTTAAATATTTGTAGTTATAACAGTAGTTATCATTTGTTTAAAGCCTACCACGTGCTAGCTACAGTGTTAGGCATTATTTACAATAAATTATGTCAACCAATCCTCACGACAGCCCTGAAGGGCAGTGTTCCTCCTTTCATTTTACAGAAGCTCACAGACAGTAGGTGACGGAATGACAGTCACACACTTGTTCAGTAAGAAGGGAAGACTCAAACCCAGGTCTCTGTCCTCACAGCCCACAAGCTCAAATATTCCACGACAACTACTCTAAGCTTGTGCTAACAGTCCTCAAACTTGAACAGGCATCCAAACCCTCTGGGGGTTTCTCACAGCCTGCTTGCTGGGCCCCACCACCAGAGTCCCTGATTCAGTGGGTCAGGGGGGAGCCTGAGAATCTGCATCCTAAGTTTCCAGGAGATGTTGACGTTGCTGGTCCTAGGACCACACACTGACAACCACTGGTGAGGCTAATTCATCCGTGTTAGTAAGCAACTACAAAATCCATGACAGTGCTTCATTACTTTAGATAATCTTTGAAGAACTCAAGCCAAAAACTTAAGTAGAAATGTTGTAAGCTGTTTCTTTTAACGAGCACAGTCCTGCCCTGAAATGTCCCCTCTTCCTTTCACAAATGAACTGTCCTCTGCATTCTTCAAGACCAATTAAGACTTTCCCTAGCTGATCTCCAAGCAACATAAATGAGCCTCCCTTTGTGGTTAACCAGTACTCCACTCTGACCACAGCCCCTGACCACACTTGTGCGATGGTCTATCTCCTCTCTCAGGCTGCGAGCTCCCTGAAGGCGAGGTCCATCTTTTCACCTGTGTCCTCTGTGACTGGCACACAGTAAATACTGTCGCTGAGTGAAAATATGAGCTGACCAGACAGGCTCCGAGGATGCTGCCAGCTCTGATACTCTGTAAGTACAGAAAACGTCACAGGTTTTCCCTGTGAACATGGAAATGGCCCTAATGACAGAGTGTAATATTTCAAAATATCACGGGAGAGTCAATTGCTTTCTGAAATTTGGATCATTGCAATACTAGATTTCTTGCCTCCATGACTCCTGCAGGGCACTGACGGAAATGGTAATAAGCCACAGTGTGGACTGTTCAAAAGGGTCCCCAAACTCATGAGGAAGCACTGATCTTCAGTTTTACCTGTACCTGCGGTTTTTGTTTCCTTCAGTGCTCAGCCCTTCTTGTTCGCCTGAATGACTCCGCTCCATCCTTCATATTCTCAACAGGTGTTCTTTCCTCTGGGACCCTGTTTTACTTAGGCAGCCTTTCTTTCAGCTTCCGCAACGCCCCACGCTTATCGGACCGCATTACCCTGACTTACTCTGACTGTACAATTCAGGCTTGCTTATCTCTGTTCCCCAGCGCCGGACAGACCAGTTAGTGGGTTTTTTTCCTATTGAATCGAAAGGATGAGTTCCCTCTTTCCGTGGCACTGCCATCTCCCAGGTAAGACGTATTCTGCCCTAAGCCTTTTTCCCAGGTCAGTCTAGAATTCATTCTCCACTTAACAAGGAAGTTCAACGTAAAGCAAAATCAGTAAGAGATATAAATAGAATCTGGAAATCTGACTTGGGAGGACTCCTGATGACTCCAAATCCAAGTGTTTATTTAGTATTATCTTTAAGTTTGAGTAGTTCATACTCCCTTACCCTCGGTGTACCTTCTCTGATCACCCCACCCACGAGTGACCACATGGTTTTCTGATGCCCCAAACCCAACACCTACAGCATCTTCAACCCAAGGTCTTCATTACTATTTGTCACAAGACACAGCATTCACAAGTGCCAGTCTTCCTTGCTTCGGGATGGTGTGGCACAGCACAGAGATCATGGGCATCGGCAACACGATACACCTGGGTCTGTGTCCCAGCTGAGCACCTCACTGCGTGTGTCTCTGTGACATATATCAGTCTGCTCATGTACATCACAGAGACAGTGATTCTAGCTTCCTGGGAACGTCGTTTGCATAACTTTAAAAGCACACAGTACAAAGTGTCTGGTATAAACCGAGAAATGAACGTTATGCTTCTATCATTTCAATTGCTGTCATTTAAACCCTCTGTCAAATATACACCAAGAACCTTACCATGGACAGAGCAAAGGGAAAGAAAATGAGCTCAGTGCAATTAACATTTTAAACTTCACCAAAACCAGAAATAAGGTCCTGAAATATCTATTCCAGATGAAATTTAATGAACATTGTAACTTGAACTTAAGTGAATATTTCAGAGATAAATCAGGCTTTACCTCTAGGAACTGCTCAGATTTCCAAGATAAACACGCTACTTGTTAGTGTTTGTGAAGTAATGAGATTAATTGGGAAAGTACTTTCTATAAATAAATAATCAATAATAGAAAATTTAAATGTACCATCTGGACATTATTTTAGTAGCAAAATCTACAGGTTAAAAGACTATCTATATACTCAACTATATATTTCAATGCCTATTATTACTTTAATATAATTTGAAAAACTTAGGAATCATCATCTTACTCTCTGTAAAATGCCATAAAAATGACAATTAATTGTATCAGAATCAGAAGAATGATAATATGGAAATGATGTATACCAATCTTTCTGTGGGGAAAACGTACTCCAAGTTACAATCAACTCAGTACCTGTGGAACTCACTCTGTTTCTAGGCAGAGAACTGTCTGAACCGGTAGACGTTAATCCAGTTCACCACAGCTTTATCAACACACGGTCCTGAAAGTAAGGCTGACAATTCCCTTTCAGGACCTGACCCAGTTTCTTACACCCATCTCTGTGAAACTCACTTTAGAGCTCACTTGTTGATTCTGGAGTATGCTTCAAAAAGTACATCTAATCTATTCCTAAGTGGTTTGTAGAGAAATTAAGTAATATCAGTATTTCACATTTACTTTTCATGTACCTGTTCAAATTGGTTGATGGAGTTACTAAAATTTTGTCTGTCTTGGATAGAAATATCATACACCCTTACAGCTTCGGGACATAGGCAAGTCTGAAAACGACTATTTTCTTCCATTTCACATGAATTAAATTGGCTAGTCTCACAGAAAACAGTGACTAACCGGCCAGTGGTAATATTGAAAGTATAGATGTGAATAGAGTATACTCTCCTTGTCTACAAGGAGTTCACAGTCTAATAAGAGACCACACACACAAAAATAAAAACAATTATAATACACTGAAGTACGAAAACCTCAAGCATTTCCTTGAGAAAAGAACAGGGTTTGGGGATCATAAAAAGTCCTGTGCCTTTCTCCAAGTCACCCAAGATAAACGCAGCCACATTACTCCAAATGTGTAGCAGTCTAGGACAAGATGGGCCGAGAAGCCAAATGCCTCTGGAGCACACGGAATTCTGGGCCGGGAGATTTAAGATAAAAGGAGGGCAGAGGCTGGCTCTCGGGCTCGCTTCTTCCTCGCGGACACCTGGGCGATCTGCTGCAGCTGCCTGCGTTCCCCAAAGGACGGAGGGTGTTTGGGGTGGGAAGGAGCTCCGGGCGCAGCCCAGCGTGGGGCTGGGCTGGCCTGGCAGGGGCTGACGGGGCTATTCTTCTTCGGGTTAGGTATCCTTCTTTGGGAGGGGAGATGGGCTCTGAGGCAGAGGCCTGCCATCCTTCCCAAATTGTGTAGCTTTTGTATCTTATATTGTTTCAGTTTATAAACTAACCCTATAGAAATAAGGTAACTGAAAACAGGGGGAATGATAGGGCAACTTGAGAGTTAAAGATTATAGCCTTAATTGATAGGCTTAAGTGACTAACACAGGTGGAAAGCTGTTATTCCAAAACTCCAGAGATTTTGAATAAAGACTCTTTCCTTTATCGCCAAACCTTTGCTTCTGGAATTCTACCTTGAGGGTGGTGGCGGCAGCAGGACCCCACGGGCTGTTCGGTGACAACTTCACATATTTGATTGCAATCATACTGGCCTAAATTTATACATATTTAACCATACACATATGTGTACGCCTACTTACACATGGAACATAAATGTGTAAGTGTTGCTATATATTGTCAGACAAGCAATATTTACAAGTTGTCTACGGCCCCCGCGCTGGCAAGACTGGAGACCGGCTCTCCGCCAGCCTCTTGCTGGACTGCGTCTGTGGACAGCAACTCTGAGTCTCACACCAGAACGTTCTCAATTAGTAAACTCCCCCAGCCTGCCTCATCACTCCTCCAAAGCTGCAAGTAATAACTTTAATAGCAGCACTTCGTAACTTAAAGAACACTTTGGGCAAGATGGATATACAGTTTACTCTTTAGGTAAAGTTTTAAAAACACACACAACAATATCATGTTACTCATCATTACATGCATGTACTTAAAAATATAAAAAGAGACACGAAATTTACTCTAAATTTGTTTTAATGGAACTGGAGATAGGATACAGAAAAGATGGAACTTTTTCTGTATTGCTTTATTTCACTTATTTAATTAACAAAAATATGTAATTTGGACAAAGTATTAACTATCAAAAGAGTAGTGAATAACAGAATCTTGGGCTGCTATGTAATTGTTTGCAAGTCCCTATAGTTTAAAAAAAGTTCTCAAAGTAAGAGAAAAACTTTACATTGAGAGTTTGTCGACATGCTGTTCCCAGCTACCTCACTCTGACGTTGCAGGGGACCCTCCGTTCGCTTCTCCGTCACTCCCAGCGGATGCCCAAGCCCCAAGGGACTTTAAGCTGATGCCGAACACCAGTGCGGCAGAGGATGAGAACTGTCCCCAGCTCTTTAAGCTTACTTGGGGCACCGGTCCAAAGGTCTGCCCTTCACAACTGTCCCGAGTTTACGGGCTGATGTGCAGGCGCACGCTCACAGTTCAGCCTCAGCTGTCCCCAGCTCTGGAAGTCTGTTGGAAGCGCTTTGTATCTCAACACTGGTGTGACTGCCAGCCTTTGACCTACGCCACACAGTGAGGGGATGTGGACGGGCACGCTATTTAACACTGCCACCTTACTTAAAAAACAAACAAAAAACTTTGTAAATGCTGCACATGTCTTACAGCATATTTTTAAACAGTTATTCTCCAAACAGATGGTGAAAACCAGGGTAATCAAATTACACCTTCCGCTCAGCTAAAACCACTGATCTGGCTGAGACTTTTAATGGGGAACACACTGGGGTGGGGCTGAGGGGGCGGGAGCGACAGACGGCACATGCAGCAAGGAGAACAGGATGCCACAGACTTGGCGAGAGGCACGGAAGTGCGAGGTGTAACTGTGGGCACAGCCACGATGTCCACGGCTGTCTGTGGCTTTAGTGAGAGGTGAAACGAGGAAGGCGGAAAGGAAGGAAGGCAGAGACCACATCGAGGAGGACGTGGAGCATCACCGAGGAGTCTGGGCCCCGCTGTAGGAGCAGTGAGAAGACCGGGCAGGGCCGCGAAGGGCAGGGCCGCGGTCTGGTCTGCGTCACAGGACCTCACAGGGCAGGGCTACTCTCCACAGCCCTCCTGCGCGCCTTCCCGGCTTCCCTGAGACTAACAACCGGCTTGATTTTAACTTCTTTCCTTGCTCTGCTCTGCGTTTTCCTGCCTCTTCCCACCTACTTAGAGACCTCCTTGTTTATTTCTGGTGCCTGTGAGCCTCGAGACTTGATCCTCTGATTGTCCTTGCCTTGGGCTCAGCTAATCATTCCATTTTACCTCCTCCTTCTTCTGCCAATTATAGTCCTGGCAAGACAGAAAGCCCTACCGGGGTTTCTCCCTTTCTTTCAGTTATTTTCTGGGTACTGGAATGGGGGTGGTTTTGTGTTTCTTTGGATAAACATGACCCAAATTCATCACTAGTTGAAAGACTGTGTAACATTTTTAGATAATGTTTTATCAGCTGAAACTAAACCACTCTGATTTCCAGCTTTTATGTGATACTTTTTGAACAAATGACTTAAAATAGTTGATAATGAATCTGCCATCAAGGAAGCTGACTCTACAGTAAATCAAAGCCAGAAAGAGTTTATACTTCTAATTCCTCAAATTTTCTTTTCACACTTTTTTTTTGAATCACCCCCTTCTGACATTGGCGAACATCTGTTCTCCCAATTATACTCAATTTATGACTGATAATGTGGTGCAACGAGAATATTATTTCCAACTGTTCATAATTTTAACATGCGCTAATATGAAGCAAAACATACTTTTAACACTTGATGTGTGGTTACAGCTTATGTCCCTTCTCTCGATGATGACATGTTTTCACACCATACTTTGCACGTCAGAAAACCTGTGCGTTGGAATAACAACCTTGGATGATGAACAGTGCACTGTCCTGCCAGCCACAGAAACCACCACAGCGTGTGCCTGCAGACACAACCTCCAACATGTAAAACAGATGAAAGGAGAACTGTTTGGGGAAAGCGGGGTGCTAGTGAGGCCCAGACCCCCGCCTGACCTTCTCAGAACTTCTGAGCTGCTTGGAACACAGGTGGGAAGTCAACAGCCTAGGAGGCAGCATTCCTATTTCTTTGTACACCTCTGCTGCTCCCCACATAATAACCTGGTAGGTTGTCAACAAACCCTCGATGAGGACGATTGCCCTTTTACCCCCTCCGGAAACCACAGCCTCCTTTGGCCCTGCGGTGGCCCTGTGGGCTAATGCCTCTAGGTGGCACTGTTCTCATTAAGTAGCAAAGGACCCAGGCTCTAATTACCAAGTTATTAACTCAGTAGCACGCAAGCAAGCCAAGCAATAAGCTTACTCGAAATAAAGTTATAAATAACAAGATGTCAATGGAACACAAGAATTAAAGACATTTCCCAGAACCCAGGCACAACAGGCACTTCCCACTGGAGTTCCTCACCAGCATTTCCTGGTGGAGGTCAACGGCAGTGGTTCTGAACACGTGGCCCCAGGACCAGCAGCATCCACAGGACCTGGGAACGTGTTAGAGATGCATGTTCTCAGGTCCCGCCCCACATCAACTGAATCCACACCTTGGGGGGCAGCAGCCAGTAATGGGCGTTGTACTCAATCAGCTGCTGGGGACTCGGCCCCTTGCCCAACTCTGAGAACCCCTAATCCAGGGTTATCCTTCAAGAGTCCATTTTCAACTTTCAAAGTTGCTATTCACATTCTGCTTGAATGTTTGCTTTACTGAACTTAAGACTTTCTCTGGTCATTCATGAAAAAGTAACTTAAAACAATAAAAACTGTATCTTAAGATATTTCATAGAAGAGCAAGTACTCGCTATACATGTTATTCACTTTCAGTCACATTTCAATACCATGGTTGTTGAAATAGATGTTTTTAATGAAGGCAATAACTGAATATTCAGTTTCATGTCACTACTGCTCTCAAAACTGTGCACTGTTAGGTAATCAATATGGACTTAGTTTTCAAATATACCCTAGTCTTTAAGCAAAGCATAAAAGTCTCTTAAGTTGCATTCACACAGGGACACACACAGGTAAACAGAGAGAAAAAGATATTATGAAAGAGGCACTTTGAGGCATTTGTGCAAGCGTTTGCAATGAGTTGCCTTGTTTCAGCTATGCTCCATGCACCCCTGCCCCCTGACGGGTCACAGCAGGACAAGGGTCACAGACTAGGGTACAACCCGTGACCGTGGCAGGTCTAATCCAAGAACTGGCTCACAGAGACCTAACCCTGGGAACCTGGTCTCGCTGGCACTCTGTGCTAACCGGCGGGGAGAGCCTACCCACGGCACCAGAGCGCTCACTGGACCAAATACCAAGAGCCGGCTTCTTGTCAAGGTTTGGCCACGCCTGCTGGCAGAGATCATGTATCTTTGTGTATGGCCTTATTTTCCTGTAGAATCTTATTTTCCTTCCTCGAAAAATAAGGGCTCAAGGTGGGATTTGATGTAGATACTTTTAAGTCTAAGATTCTATAATTCTTTTTTTTTTAAAACTTTTTTTCAATAGCAGGAACTTTCCAGCACACAGGAAGTACAAAGAACAGCATAATGAAGCCCTGTGCATCCACTGTCCACTTAGCACAATTAGCTTTTTTCCAGCGTTACTAAGGTATGACTGGCAAATAAAAATTGTGCGTATTTAGGTTGAACACGTGATTGTTTCCAAAGGTGGACAATGTAATGATTTAGTAAACATTTACACTGTGAAGTGATTACCACAATCAAGTTGATTAACACATCCATTACCTCACACCGCCCAGTGTAAGTGCCTGACACGAAGCTTCTGATTAAGGAGGCATCCATTTCCAAAGACATCCACTTGGAAGAAACACACAGCCAGCTGCGGGTCACGGCTACTGGCAGGCGACCCCCCAGAGAACTAGGCCAGCCCCGCCCACAGCAGTCCCTGCTCTGCAGAGTCCTTTGGAACCCACGACCGTTCTCTTCTTTTTCCCTCCGGAAATATCCCCCCCGCACCCCCCCACCATCTGCCGGGCTGGCTGTTTATCACTTAATCCTTCTCAAGGAGTGGGGCCTGGGGCTGAGGGCTTCCTGAGAGGAAGATCCATGGCTGAGGACCATGGTTTACAGTAACTTTTTCCACATTCCTTTCAGGACAACCCTGAAGATGTAGTGCTTGATCAATAAATGCACACTTGATTACCAGTTGGTAAACAGAGAAGGAAAATCCTAGACAAATCATTTAATCTGCTCAAAATGTTACAAAAAATTACTTGTAGAAAAATGAAAATGACTCTAAAAACCCTAAAATCACCAAATTGTGGCATCCTGGGCCTCATGCCACAAGCAGAGGTTCCCACTGTTGTGCAGCTTTCAGCCTCAGCGGGCTTTCCAGCAATGCGGACCCCCACTCACTACAAAGAAAGGCAGGTGTATATAAAGACATACCATCCGGGGCTGCGAGAATCTTCTTGTCTTTGGGGGCCATAACTTGCCCGGCATGGCTGATAACCCAAACTGGAAAGCGTCTGTTTATTGCAGAGTATAAAGCTTTTGCAAATGGCCCATAAAAGGCAGAAAAACCTGGGTTACCTGAGAAAAGAAGCACAGACCTTAGATTAACCAAAGCAATCAACTCATATAAGACGATGTGCAGACAGGAAAAGGTTTTATTTCTCCTTAGCAAATCTAGTAACATTTACACATGCACCTCAAACTTAATATCCTTTATAACTTAAGTCTGGGAATGATCGCTTAGAAAATTTCTGCTTCTGCTTTGTTCTCCAACTGTTTCAAATAAATTCTTCCTCCCAGTTCCTCAACTTAATAAATGGAACCGCCAGTCATAAACCTCAAGTCCTAACACCAGGAGTCATTCTTGGCTTCTCCTTATTTTCCACATCCAGTTCACCCACCAGTTCAGCAATAAGTCCTGTCAACTATGCATCCAAAACACGTTTCAACTTCGTCCACTTCTCTCCATCCTTATTATCACTTCCCACTGGGTCTGCCGAACAGCCTTCTAAACAGCCCTTCACCTCGTCCCTTTGGAGTCCATTCTTCCGAGTACCCGGAGAGGTACCTTCAAACCTCAAGTCACACCAGAGCAGGACCCTACTTGACCGCCTTCCAGCGGCTTCCTGTGGTCGCCCAGGTGGTCTTAAATCATTGCACTACTTGTGAGTCCCTTCAAGATCGGACTATGCACAGTGGCCATGCTGCATGAACACAAATGAGTGAAGAGTCATTCACAAAGAGAATTTTAAGGAGGCAACTAAGTGTTTCCTTGTCATTTGTCACAAGTATTTATATTGTAAACAGATGTTTAGTTTGATCTTTTGGGGAAAAGACTAGTAAGTAATACAAGTGGATTTTCCATGTATGTACAGAGGTATTTTTGACATGGGTTTGCTACAGAGAAAGAACTGATGAATAATCTATTTCTTTATTTTTATTATTTTTTAAATCTTTTCCTGAGGATACGTTGATTTTAGAGAGAGAAACATCGCTGTGAGAGAGATGTTGATTGGCTGCCTTGCATGAACCCTGACCAGGGATCTAACCCACAACCTGGGTGCGTGCCCTGACCAGGGATGGAACCTGCAACTTTTTGGTACATGGTCGATGCTCCAACCAGCTGAGTCACCTGGCCAGGGCTATAAATAATCTTTTTTAAAAGAGTCAATCTGATATATCTTTAGGGGGAAAAGACAGTGAAATGGGGTTTTCATGTCAGGATCATCATTTGTATGTCTTCACAGATACTAGTTCATTCCCATCAAGATCTACTTCTCCAATCAACTTATCTGTTCTTTATTCTGTTAGGTTTTCTCCTCTTTGCACTCACAGGACATGGTTTTCCTGCACTGCTTTCTTCTTTGTTGTCCGTATCTTTTAGTTTCTCGGCTGCGTAGTGTAGCAAAGTGATTTAGGGCGCAGACTCTGGAGCTCGACTGCCTGGGGTGGAGTCCTGGCTTTGCCATCTACTCTTTGACCTTTGGCAAGTTATTGAACCTCTCTGGGCCTTGGTTTCCTTGTCCATAAAATGAGCATAAAAATCACACTACCCCATGAGAGAACTAAGCGAATTAATATACGCAAAGTACCCAAACTGCGCCACACACAAGTGCTGTGTTAACGTCAGCTGCTCATTCTTGTCATCACTGTCCGGCCACGATGGTGACATATGACAGCCTTACCATCCATATTGTTACTCTGCTTCCCTTGCATTGTGACCTAATGACCTGGTTCCAAATACTTTTTGGTGTGGTGCAGGCGTCATCTCTGTTAAATAGGTGAAAACTTCCTTAGATGCAGTCACACGTTCTTTGCTCAGCTGACTGGCCACCTGCAGCTAGAGGAGAAGGAAGGGAGGAGGGTGTGTTGGGATGGGGCCTGTTCCATCCCCAGAGGATGTGTACGACATAGTTTCATTGTTTCATGTTTTATATTTAAATCTCCGGTAAGTGTGGAATATTTTTGAGTGTGAATTACAAAGTAGCAATCCAACTTCTTTCCAAGCAATTAGCCAAGTGTCCCAAGTCCGTTATTATGTAATCCATTCTTTCTGCATTGATTTAAAATGTCTTCTGATCCAACACTGAATTCTTACATTAGCTTGCTAATTCTGATTCCAAATAATTCCACTTATTTTTTTTCCTTTTCTCCTCTGCCAGCACCATACTGTCTCAATTACTACACTGTGTTTTCAACTGGTAGACCAAATCCCTTCTCTTTATTTATTTTTTCCTAAATAGTCTAGGCTGGTCTCATAAGCTTTGAAATGATTTTCACCAGTTTCAATTTTTTAAAATCTCTTTGGAATTCTGACTGAAATTTCATCTCAATTTACATTACTTTAGAAAGACTTGGTATTTTTTTTACATGATTGAGTATAACCTCAGAATGTGTTATGCCTCATAGTCAAATGTTTTATGTTTCTACAGTTTTCTTCAGAGGGCCAGAAAATAATAACAGTCAACATTTTTAAGTGCTTATAACTTATCACATGACAGGCAGTATGTAGGTGTTTTACATATATTAACTCTTATCTTCACATGAGGTGGTTCTATCATTAGTTCCATTTATGGATGAAGAGACTGAAATACAGAGAGGTTGAGTAGCTTGCCCAAGGTCTTGCGGTTAATACATGCTCAATCCACACTGGATTACTGAAGGACTATGTAAAAGAAGGTGTTAACACTGAATCTAAAAAAGAACATAAATCACCTGGTCTAGGGTCTTCTGCACGCCCCGTCTTAGCCGATCTCACAACAGCCCTGTGAAGCAGCCGCACTATCGGCAGGGGTAATAAACAGGCAGCCGCTTGCTCAACGCTGGGCACATAGTAGGTGCTGAACAAGTGGCAGCCATTATTACTGTAGTTATTATATTGAAGAAATTGACTGAGTACATTTGACATGCAATGTTCTGTAAGTTTAAAGTATACAGCACGTTAGAAGTGGCCGAGCATGAAGGGGGAACCAAGGATGACGACTCCGTAATTTAGATGCAGCAGGTACAACGATGGGGTATAGAGAACCAGTGAGTGCTAGACAATGGGGCCGCTATGAAACGTTTTTCCTCCTTACATCTGGGTGAAAAAGAAAGAAAATTTTATCCTTCATGACAGTATGGATGGACTTGGAGAGCATTATAATAAGTGAAATAAGCCAGTCAGAGAAAGACAAATACCATATGATTTCACTCATATGTGGAATCTAATGAGCAAACTGAATTAACAAAGAAAATGGGGACAGACTCACAGATGGAGAGCAGGACGACAGCTAAGGGTGGGGGGCGGGTTAGGGGATGGAGGGACTGAGCAAAAAGGAAAAAGGACTCAGGGACCTGGACAATAGTGTGGTGATTGTGGGGCGTGGGGAGAGAGAGAATATAAGTGGACTAAATGGTAATGGAAAAAATACAATAAAGATTACATTTAAAAAAAGCCTAAGTTCTTTCCCTTAATAACTACAAGATCTTAAGCAAATCCTTTAAACCTTCAGCTTCACTGCTTTATCATCATCAAGCAAATGGTAATGCCAACTACTCCATGCTCATTTATTCTAGTCAGTACTATAGCTTCTTCTGCATATTTTTTTAGTTAGCAATTATTTATTGACCACTTACTTTGTGGACATCACTGTGTTAAGCACAAGACAGAGAAGGGCCTCTTTGTAATTTATATTCTAGTGGGAGAATATATACACGTAACTAAATAAGTAAACAAGTTAATTGAACAATGTAATAACTCCTATGAAGGAAATAGTATCACATGATAGAGAAGGGAAGAGATTAGGGTAGCCTGAGAAGAATGTTTGAGAAGCTGGCATTTAGCTAAGACCCAAAAGATGAGAAGAAATCAACCCTGTAAGGATCTGAGAGAAAAGCACACTAGGACAGGAGAAGGACAGGTGCAAAGATCCTTAACCAATAAAGAGCTTGGCTCCTGAAGAAACAGAGTCCACGTGGCCAGTAACATGAAGATCCCACTTACAACAGGAGTGGGCAGTGTAATGCAAAAGGTCTGTCATTGCATACTTCGTCACTTACATGTTATGGCTGATGTTACACTTCATGAACCAAGAACACAACTTCCTGGCTAGGAAACCACACAGAGGCTGCGGTGATCACCTCTAGATCTCAACTGTCAATAAACTCGTAACTGTTCAACAATGTAATTGTACACTTAATGCCTTCCCGTTAACCTTGCAGGGGCCAAAAACTTCCACCTATTGAGTTAATGTGGCATAGCATCTGCACAGAAGGTTGTCACATGGGCAGAACTGGGGCTTGTCCTTGGAGGCTTCTGCTCCATCTCCAATCAGTGTGCTCACAGGACAAGACATGTCACATGGTTCTATTACCCCCACATGACCATCTGAGATTTGTAATGATCCAACACATTCCACAGTGAGTTCTCAAATCACTGTCCTCTGCTCATTTCAGCACTTAAAGGAAGTCCAAGGATATTGCTACTTGTCAGAAATTCTACAACAAAAGTTCCCTGGAAAAGATGAACCTAAATTAAAAGTTCTTCAATCTGTGGATTCCAACAAATCACTCCTCATTATCATTACTAATTTAAAAGTGAATTAATTTTGCTAGCTGCAAAAGCAAAGTGATTTAAAATGAAATGTTATGTCAGCCTACCAGAGATGGATTAAACATGATGTCAATAGCGATTTGACACTCCTTGAAATACTGTCATCCACAGTACAAATAGACTATGCCACAAAATTAAACACACACACACACACACACCCCAAGTCCGACTCCCACAACCTAATGAGCAGTACCAGCCTGTAGCTCCCATGAGCGCCAAGGAACAGGGCCAAGGGCAGCCATGAGAATAGAAGGACAAACATTAAAGAACACTAGGACACTAAATGTCACCCCAAAATGTCAAAGCACTGTCAAATAATCACAGTATAACATGACAAGTGTTTTAAGCTTCCCTTTCTCCGTACCCCAAGCCTGGCTCTCCCTTCTGAGGGACCCTCTTCCTTTCCAGCCCCTGCAGCGGGGACCTCGCTGTTCTCCGACACTGCACGCACCTCAGCGGGAGGCTTTCGCAGCACAGGCTCCTCGCACCCAGGAAACACGACTGAGGGAGGAACGCGTCTGAGTGGGGAGCAGAGTGAGCTGTCTGCTCCTCCTCCTCGCTCATCTTACTGTAACAACCCCTCCTCCTCCAAGACTGAAGCCATCTACTGCCATCTATCAACTTTTTAGTCATCCTCACATGTTCCCTGAAAATCTTGACTCTCAGCTGACAGTTTCACTTGCCATTCCAGCACTAAAGTGATTTCAAAATCTGGGTGGACTGACTGAGCCAACGCCTTTGTCCCATAATTCAAACAATTCCGCAAGCCACACCCTCCAGCAGGGGTGTGCCTGTCAGTCCCCCGTCAGGGTGGTTAAACACAGATTGCTCCACCCCCAGGGTTTCTGGTTTGGAAGGTCTGGGATGGGGCCCAACAATGGGCATTTCTAACAAGTTTGCAGATGGTACCGCTGGTCCTGACACCAGGTTTAGGAACCACAGGCCTTGACCTTTTCATCACCTGGAAATGGTGACCATTCAAAGCATCCCAGCTCACACGGCTCTTTAGCCTAACCTTCTTCCCTTCTGGACCTCACCCCGATCCACCTGCTACTCTATCACAGCGCCGCTCAAAATCTATCTACTCGTTTTTGGTCAGTGGTTCCTTTCGTCCTGCATATCTGCTATTCTCAGTGCCGACCACGTTCCTCAAAGCCCCACCCACCCTCTGCCATCCTTAACGTCAGCAGATCACCTCCACTGTTGGCTAACAGAGACCACAGAGGGTGGGAGGCAGGGACCGCTCCGAAGACTCCCTTGCCCGCTCCATTTCAGCGAACAACTTCACCTCCTTCATTCTGGCCTCAGGAGCAGATCCCTTCTCCAGTCCAGGATGATGCTTCCACTTATTTTCTCACTCCCATATTTGGCTATGGCCTCCAAATCTCTGCTCCATCAAACAGCACTTGTTATGCCTACAATTTCGAACTCTCGCTCACTATTGGCAGAGCCTACGTATTTTTAATTCCAGCAGATGCCAACAGATCTGCTCTCCCCAGAAGACTGTGACATCGTGGCAGAGGACTGGACACCCATTTCCAGAAGAGGTGAAAGTGAGGAGAGAGTCGGGCTCACGTGATCGGGACTCTCAGCCCCGCTGAGAACAGAAGCACGAGGCTGCGAAGACGTTAGATTAGGTGTTGCTAAACACCAAGACTCTCAACCTCCTTTCCCCGCTCAGCACGAATGTTAGCTCACTGGCTTCCAACACTCCTCAGCCAGGATCCTGGAAGGTTTCTTCCCAGGGAAACGGAACAGTCCAAGAAGCGGCTACAGGTACTGAAAGCTGGAAATTCTCCAATGAAATGCTGGGTCCCTACCCAGTCATCCCAAGCTGAGGATTACCTAGGGTGACCGACCACCTTGTTTTGTCCAGGACTACTGTGGTTTTAGTACCAAAGTCACATGTCCTGCCTGGAAAGCCTGTCAGACCAGGATGGTGGGTCACTGGGCACACCTGCTGACAAGCCCCACCCTTAAACACAGAGCTCCTTTCCACTTTTTCTTCTTTTTGTGTGTGTATCTTTCTCTTAAAAATGAAAGGGCAGTCAAGGATCACCAAGCATCTAGAGAAAAACAAACACTAATGCAAACAGAAAAAGTAACATAGAAAAACTCTAACAAATGCAAGAAGCCAAAGAAAATGAGAAGGTACCCCCACAGAACAGGAGACTATAAATAAAAAAGAGAGAATGGAACTCTTAGAATGAAAGTATATGAATTTCTAGTTTAAGGGGTCCACCAAAACCCAAATGTAATGTATGAGAAAAAAATTCATATCAAGGTCTTTCACTGAAAAATTTCAGAATTTTAGAACAAAGAAAAGATCCAAAATTTTTTTTTGGATGGGGGAGCTTCACATAGAAAAGATCAAAAATCAGAATGATATCAAGACTTCTCAAAAGCAGCTCTGAATCCTGGAAAACAATAAAAATGCCCTTCAAGTTTTAAGGAAACATTATCTCCAACCTAGAAGTTTAGACGTTTTCTGACATGCTAGATCTTTAAAAGATTACTTCCCATGCACCTCTTCTCAGGAAGCTACTGGGGATGCACTCCACCCAAAATAAGGGAATAAACCAAGACAGAAAATACGGGACCCAGGAAACAGGGAATCCAACCCAGAGAAAAGTGGAAGAGATTCCCCAGTGTCCGGTGCCGCAGCCTGGGAGAGCCATTGGTCCAGAAGGGGCCAAAGACCAGAGAGTTCCAGGAGACAGCGCGCCAAGGAAAAGCAAAAACTGACAGATTACTCAACAGCATTGGAAATATTTTGTTTTCACTTCTAGAGAATAGTTTTAGGATAAATTAGTGATAAAAAACATAGATGACTAAGCAAATGAAAGTGACAATCATTAACCCAGAGGAAACACACAAAAATGTACAAGCAGAGAATGTCATCAAAGTAGCCCGCAGACTTCGCTGTATGGGTGGCACAGTCTAGTGTAATGAAGCGTAACACGCTGCACTACATGTTTATAGTCCCACCTTTAATCTGTAAGGCTGCTATGCACATTCAATTTACTTACAGCTCAGAAGGCGCTACGAACACCCGCAGTCACGCTTCTACCCCTAACATTCTTTTAACAATGACCCAGCTGCCAAGTCCCAGAACAAGTCAACAGTCTACTTACAATCATCTTGAAATGAGACAAAGAAATTATTTAGAAAACTTTGAAAAAATATTTGACAAAGTTCTAATTATTCTAAAAATTAGAAAATTACAAAATTATATGTATGGTATACCTACAATTGATGTATTTGTATACACATATATTAAATAACTTAATGTATAAAAATACATAGGAAAAAAAGGCCCAGCCACCCAACTACTAAGGGTGGTTGTTATTAATGGTTTGAGTGATTTTTTTTTTCCCATAAGGCTTTTCATATTTACCAAGTTCTCTGTGAAATCAGAAACAGTTGTAAGTACCTGTATAACCTCCTCATCCAGACTTCTAAACTTACCAGTAATAATGAAAATAAGCAGCTTAGGCTTGTTGGCACTTGGGTCATTAAAGAGGTCAGTCCAGGGCCCACATTTTAGAACCTGGGTTTCAACTCCACAACATAAAATGAATTCCTCACGCACAGGAACTTCTTCCTTGACTTCTGAGTCCATTTCTAAATAAGGGAAGAAAAACAATATCAGGAATCACTAAAATGTACAACCTTGAGCCAAGGACAATATTCAAACATAAATATGGCAAATTTCAACACAGTTAGAAGGAATGCCCTGAGGAGATACGGAAGACAGGTGACCAGTCGTGACCAGTCGGCTGTTAAGCATTACAGGGTTACGAAACAACAAGCACTAGAACAAACCACAAGACTAGGAAGAAACGGTCCTAGTGACTTGGTGAAATAAGACTGCAGAGGAGTGGGATCCACCTAGGAGTGAGAGCATATGGTGATTGTCTTCTCTGACTGGCTTACTTCACTTAGCATAATGTCCTCCAGGCCCATCCACACTGTTGCAAGGGGTAAGAGTTCCTCCTTTTTAATGACTGAATAGTATTCCTTTGTGTAAACATACCACAGCTTTTTTATCCACTCAGTTACTAATGGACTTCGGCTGCTTCCAAATCTTGGCTATTGTATTCGGCAAATAGTGCTGCTATGAACACAGGGGTGCCCATATTCTTTCAAATTAGTGTTTCGGGTTTCTTCATAGAAATGACCAGAAGTGGAATTGCTGGGTCAGAAGACAGGTCCACTTTTAAAAAATGAGCTTAGGCCCTGTGCAGTCCTGCTGGAGGCTGATACCTGCACCCAGAGGCCCTCGGAATCTGCCTGGCCTCTGCCTTCCTCTGCATCGCTGGCCTCGCCCCACGCAGCCACTCTGCCCTGGGAGCCCACCTGGAATGAGACCCCTACCATGTGGAAGTGGGGCTGGCTGGAAGGGTGTGTGTGACTCCCAATCCCGCTGGCCCGCTGACTGGGGTGCCGACCTGCAGCTTTGCCGCGTTTGGAACCTGCTCCTTCTTCTTCCGGCTTTTGCAATCCATTCTGCTTCTTGAAAATAATATTCTTCTACCTCAATCCCTGAAGCCCCACTTTTGAGGAACTGGGATTTACCACCAACAAAATAATGAAAACCAACATTCATTCAGAGCTAACTTTTTGCCAAGTGCTTAACATTTTGGACATATTTAATCCTTGCTACCACTTTATGTTGTTGGTACTTTCATTTTCCTCATTTTTCAGGTGGAAGACCGGAGCCTGAAGAGTTCAAGCAACTTGTGCTGGGTGATTCTGGCAAATACTGTTAGTTCTCCACATCCAATACTAACCATAAATCTCCACTCTAATGTTCTTTCCCTTCTCTGAAAACTAAGACCTTCTGGAAAACCACTAGCACCCTGCTTAGTTCACAGGTAGTATATCCCAATGTGGGAGCTGTCAGGGCCCCCCAGGGCAACTGCAACCAATGAGGCTGGGACGCAGAGCATAAATGGTTATTCCCCATCCGTAAGCTTGGCAATTCTGGAGGGCAACCTCTAGCCTTTCAAGTGTTCCAGAAGAATCAAGCCACTCTTGCTACAGCAATGACCTTGATCCTACACCCAGAAGGCAGCAGAAAAGGGGATGTGAGGAAAACAGCACCACCAACAAAAACTGATAAAGAGCATGTATGAAACACTTTTAGATCACATTATTCTTAATGATAAAATACTGAATGACCTCCCTATACACCCGGGGAAAAGGCAGGCAGTCCACCTAGACCCTTTCTAGTCAGCATTATACTGGAAGTCCCGGCTGTTGAAATAAGGCAATCACAAGGAAGAAAAATCATAAAGATGAAGCAGGAAGAAATATAATTGCCTCCATCTGTAGGCAAATGTTCATGCAGAAAATTCTAAGAAATCTACAAAACATATACTATAACTAATTCATTAAGACTGTGGGGTAGGAGCTCCTTCTTTCTTTCTGCTGCTTAGAATTCCATTGTGTAAATGTACCATAGTTTCTTGATCCATTAATTTACTGATGGGCACCTAGGTTGCTTCCAACACTTGGCTATTGTAAATTGTGCTGCTATGAACATTGGGGTGCATAGGTTCTTTTGGATTGGTGTTTCAGGGTTTCTAGGATATAATCCTAGCAGTGGAATTGCTGGGTCAAAAGGTAGGTCCATTTTGTTTTCTTAGAAAATTCCATACTGCTTTCCATAGTGGTTGTACCAGTCTGCAGTCCCACCAACAGTGTACTAGGGTCCCCTTTTCTCCACAACCTCTCCAACACTTGTTGTTTGTTGCTTTGTTTATGATGGCCATTCTGACTGGTGTGAGGTGGTATCTCATTGTGGTTTTAATTTGCATCTCTCTGATAGCTAGCGA